>SNQJ01S0105249.1:0-26872 GCA_010110895.2 Picea sitchensis
GTTTCAGATCAATTAAAAAAATATTCCGTGTGGGGCACATTCTACACGGTCGCTCTCTAGAATAATCCATAATTCAGCAAGGTGTGTCATTGTTTCCATAACTCCTTTTCTAAGAGGTTCCAAATAGTGAAACCTGGAGGAATTGCATAAAACACACTGAAGAACATTTTGTATCAATTTTAGATTTGTATTCATTACATGTACAAAGTTATGATTATTTCAAGTTAGGGTTGTTGACTAATCCAAAACTAGTCTTGTGAGACTAAAGAAACATTTGATGAAAATGCTAGTCTTTTGTTGTTAAAGTTAAGGAAGGTTTGANGATGAGGGATTTTGGTTGAGGTACAAGTTGGGTACATGGTTGAGTCAAGTAATTGATGAGTTGGAACATACATGAGGTGTATAGTTGATGAAGTTGGTACATATTGATGAGTCATAGTTGATGAGTACATGAAACATGATTGGTACATACTTGGTACATGGTTGGTTGCACTTGTTTATGGTACAGGTTGATTACAGATTGTTTGGTACAGGTTAGTGCATGGTTAATGCACTTGTTTATGGTACAGGTTGATTACAGGTTGAGGTACAAGTTGATGCATGTTTGATGCATGGTTCAGATTTATTGGTACATGTTTATAGCGGTATATCTCATAGTGATAGTGCGACATTGGTTCGATCATTCTACTTCTACTTCAGGGCGGTTGGACGGGGAAAGGATAGGTGTTTGTATCCACCTTCCGATTGTAGCCAGAGAACATAGGGGGTTGTAGCTTCCTTCTGGTTGTAGCTAGAGAATTGGGGAGTTGGATCTTCCCTCATGTTGTAGCCTGAGAAAATAGGGGGTTGGAGCCTCCTTCCAGTTGTAGCTAGAAAACAAAGGAATTTGGTGCTTCCAATGAATGTAATTCTTCAAGACATATAAGATAAAACATTATGTGGTTTTCTCCCAATTTGGGTTTCCATGTAAAACACTGGTGTACTGTGTATGTGTGTGATTGTTCATTTCTTATTGTTCATTATTGGATAATAATTCTACATTGATATAACACTTGGATAATTTTGAGAAAAGGATTATAATTACGCTATTATTGATTCACCCCCCTCTCAGTAATCCAACAATAGCCCGTAATCTCAACGAATTCCTTGCACATTTTTAATTTTTGCAACTTTTGTGGGTATATGCAGGATGTAATGGTACATAGTGTACATACATGAGTTGAAGTGGTGCAGAAAGTGTGTGTACGTTGGCAGTAGTGGTTTTAAGAAGAGTTTCTCAGTGATGGCTTGGAAAAAATAGCAAGTAAGAGGGCCTGATGCCAGGTATGCATGTATGGTGCAATTTAGGGTTATAATAGATGCCCCCTAACGTGTGATTTCGGAAGAGTATATGATGGCCAAAATACATTAAAAAATCTTCACCAACGTACGAAGCGAGTGATCCCTGGACTAGAGTTCGGGAGGTGTCTTTTGCAAAAATAACAATTGTCTTACCGAGGCGGGCATACGATGCTCGGGATGATATAAATCATGGCTACCAATCAAATACATTGTAGATCCATGTCATACAACTATATAAAGTGTAGCCGTGAGCAATACACAATGGATCTACATCTCAAAATCAAGGGTATACATGTATAGTATCCATCTTTTAAGAAGCCAATGACGCCTGATGGCTGGAGATGAGGCCTTCAGAGCTTGAGAAACAACTTCAATATATTCAAAACTTGGGTAGGAGTGTAATGTGAGTGTAATACTTCACTACCCAGAGGTCTTCGACAGCTCGTCGGGGAACAGACAAGAGGATCTTGGTGATCAGGTAGAGAACTTCACTGATTTCAAAGAAAGACTTGATCGGACTTATGGGAATGGACGGGCATGAGGGAAAGAGAAAAATTGCAGAAAGGTCGACTCAGGTTGGGTAAAAATTCCCTTGGACAAGAGTAGGACTGATGATTAGAATCAGGCAACATGAAATTGACATAAGTTCACGATGCAGGAGGCAACACAAAATCTCCATGTGTTTGGAAGGATAACCAAACAGAGGAGGACATGGCTCTATGTAGCGAGAACAACTTCCTAAGTTTATATTAAATCCCAATACTTGACGACAAATGAAAGGATGTTCTTTGTCCAAGGTCGACTCATTGTGTTTCCATAAAAAGAAAATACTTTTCCCGTCCTCTTTTTGGGGTATACTTGATTTTTTTGTCTTTTTCAATATTTTGAAGAGCTTGAAAAAGAATAAAAGAATTCTATGTTACAAAGGAGGAAAAAGTGTCACAAGTATACTAGTTCCAAGTGCAAGGAACACACTAATTCTTATATTAAGGAGACATTTGCAAGAAAACGACACTCGGGGAAAATTCCTCTATGGGTCAAGGTGTTAGGTCACAGAGGCAAAGTGCTACAAGGCTTGTGTATAAGGCATGCTTCAAAGGTTCAGTTGAGAGAAACATGGAGTTGGAATTAGTCCAAATATATAGAGATGCAACTGTGATTAGCAAGACACAATGAATCCCCTTCCATGTATTTTTCATGGGCCCAAAAAAGGTAAGCTCGGTGGTTTTTTCACATTTAGAGAGTCTGAAAAAACGTAAAAGAAGACTCCACTGGGGTACCTTTTTTGAAGGTAGTCTAGTCGGCTCGAAAAAGGAATAAAATAGCACAGAAAAGACGTCTATTCAAAACCATTTTAATGAGTGTGACACAAACAAGATCGCTCGACAACATTTTCAATTTTAAGGAGTCTGAAAAGAGCTTAACTATGGACTCACAACCTTTTTCTATATTTAGTCTCCTTAGCCTGAAAAAGTATAAAATCTACTTAGGAGAACTCTCCCGGTGAGACAAATCTCAAGAGGTGTACATTTTTCCTCCTTAATCTATAGGCCAAAAAAAGGGGTAAACTCATGCTAGTAGATGTTTTTTCTGGACCAATTTAATGTGTGTGAAAGAACAAGATCACTCGACGATCTTTTCAATTTTAAGAAGTCTGAAAATAGATTAACTATGGACTCCGTAGGGGATGTTCTTCTGGACCAGTTTAACGAGTGTGAAGGAACAAGGTAACTCAACAATCTTTTCAATTTTAGGGAGTCTGAAAAGAGCTTAACTATGGACTCCATGGGGGTTCCTTTTTCATAAATTTAGTTCCTCGGGCCTGAAAAAGGGTTAAACTTATGCATGAGAATACTCTTCTAGAAAACCAGAGTTTCTAGAGTATACCTTTGTTCATACAATTGACCATCCGGACCGAAAAAGGGGTAAACTACCGCCGAAAATACGTTCCTTCGAATTTTAGTTTGGCGAGCGTGAAGGACAACAAGATCACTTAGCAATCTTTTCATGTTTAAAGAGTCTGAAAAGGGCTTAAAAGAAGACTCGTTTTATGGGAGTCTCAAGGGTGAGGCCAAGAGTGATGACACATCAGAGATATGAGGATCAATATCATAATCATGACAGGACTAACAATGACTCCTGAGCCTAAAGTCATTAATGATGACATGGACACCAAAATGCAACCAGGATCTACCTAGGGCATCCATGTGAAGGTAGGCTCTACCACTAAATTACGACACTTATAAAGCATGAAGATTCCGTGTCTCAATTCGGTGGGATCGATACTATGGAAAAGAGAAAAATACAACAAGATACAAAATGTGGAGGTGGAATCCTAACTTAAATGCAAAAAGTTGGAAAAAATGACTTTTTCCAAAGAATCTTAAAAAGTGACCCATCTCCCAAAAAGTTTTCCAAAACAAAATTGAAGTGTATTTTAACATCCGATGAGAAACTCAAGAACCATATTAAATGATCTTCAAGCCAGAAAAAATGACAAAAGGGTTAAAAAAAAGTGGCAAAAGGGACAAAAAAGTCTATAAAGAGAAGTTTACGGTGCATTTTTACCATTGCAAATTGAGAATTAACCGAAAATCCAAAAACACCCCTTTGTGAGAATAGTTGATTCTAGGAGCTTCAGAGGATGATACAAACTTCCGCTCGGACCAAGTAAGTAAAAATTATCCCCTCTTGCATTTCCATACTTCCTTTTTTCATTTATTTTAGTTTTTTTGGGGGGTGCACACTCCTAAAAAGGGGTGGACCTATGTGTATGTAGGATATCCAAGGACATCCCGTGTATGCCTATGGGTAGAAAACAATATGTCCACGTGCATACATGATTGTGTCTAAGACAGACCGCGTACACCCTAAAAAAGGTAGAAAAAATGAAAATACAAGAGCTAACTTCCTCCATGAACTTGTCATCTGACAGGATGTATGTCCACTGGAGAGAGAGGGAGCACGAGGATATTGGTATCTTGGTTGATGAGGACCCCACAACTATGGATGCATTGAGACAATGCGGTTTATGGAAGTTTTTTCGGTGTCCATTCATGAGGGAACAACCCAGGTTGTTGAATGCCTTCGTGGATTACTGGCACCCCGACGTTGAGGCGTTTATGCTTGAGGGGAAGTCGTTGACTCCAACGATTGAATAAATTTACTTTTTGACTAGCCTCTCAAGGAGAGTTGAGCTAGTCAACTTTCAAGATTTTCCCTAGGGCCTCATAACATTTCCGAGTTGATCGGACTATATTGTGAGGCTGACATTGAGAAAGTAGGTTCTCAGGTGTTGATCCACAAGATTACCAACCTATAATTGAAGGTGATAGTTTTACTTATTGGGCGGATTACTAGATCTGTGGCCTTACATGAGGCCTCTCGAGCACACATGCATTGTGCAGTGTAGTGCTTAAATGAACAGATCTTCGACTGGAGCACAACCATCCTTAACTGCATGAAGAGACATCTCACCGAGTGTCACGGGCAGAGTAACAAGAAATTTGGATTTGGTACCATTCTATGCTCATTCTTCTTTGAGAGGGTACCTAGTCTTAGTCCATGAGAGACAATGTGGGGGCATGTGGCCTCACTCCCAGTAGTGTGTAGATGGGCAGCATTACTGCGCGATAGGGGGGAAGGAGCACCATCGAGGGCTTCGATGACACATTTTTTGACTAGTGGGCATGACAAATTCTGACCATAGAGGACTATCCCTACGTCAGGATCAACTTTTCCAAGGACCCAGACATACCCGTACCTCCTGGAGCTGAGCGAGGAGAGATGAGTACGTTTTCTTTGTAAAGTTATTTAATTTTTAATTTATTTTTATATATATCATTTTTATGTGAAACAGAGTATAGAACAACTATGTATTTGTTTATGTACATATGTGGGACCAGTGTGTCCAACGGAATTCGCGAGGACTAGGTGGCATCCTCGACTAGAGGCAATACCAGTAGTCATCGCCGGACCACCAACAACAACAACAAGGGGACCTCCAACTGGAGAGGCTGAGACAGTATTGAGACGAGTGGAGTGGAACCTCACTGCACTCACTTGTACAATGCCCATGGTCGAGCTCAAGGATCTCCCACTATCTATGCAGACTCATGTAGTTGGGGTTCCCCAGACCTGGGTCCATCTTTTTCGACATTTGGAAAAGTCGACGTTCACTATGGCATGGCCAACAGGCCCCATGCTTAGTTAGGGTAGACTACTTACATGTCGAGGGCACTCTTTTGTATATTTTTAAGGGCATAAGCCCCGCAATGTAGACCAAACATATTATTTTTTGAGGCGCTTGCGCCCACCTATGTACTCTGAGAGTTTTGATATATATATATATATGCATATTTACATATTTTATGTCTTATGGATCACATTTTTACAATGTATGTACATGTGTATGTGTGTGCAATATGCCAATCTAATACTTGATTAGCTAGAGTATATGTCATTTGATTTAGTCTCCTAGGAACATGGATATACGTAATGTAATCAAAGCAACGTTCTAAGAGACGTACCCTAAGGAACCGTCAGTGTAGAGTAGGATCATAAATGCGGTAAACCCCATTGAACTGGGACACAACTAGTTGTGCATTTAAGTAGACCCAGAGGTGAGAGATACCATGCGAAAAAGCGTCACAAAGTAACTCTATTACTACGTTGTACTCGGAGACATTGTTTGTGGAATCACCTAAACAGATACCTCCAAAAGATAGCAACTGGCCCTGAGGTGTGAATATCACTCAAGATGTGGAGGAAAGCCTTCGAGTGTGTCGGCTAGTGTCGTTCGTGAGCCCAACGAACACCTCTGATTCACTTGACATCTGCCACAGTGAAAAAGATGACATCAATAAAGACACATCCATCAAACAAAAAGATAAAACAAACTAACTGTATAAGATCTATACATATGTACAAGAATTCACCCAAGGCGACCCACCTACGAGTAATAATTCTTGAGTTAGAGCCCATTTCTAAGATCCACTAAAGCGTTCCCCTCAAAGTCAACTAGATGATAAGAACCCTTCATTAGTACCTCCTTCACAATGAAAGGTCTAAACCACATGTGTTTGAACTTGCCTACCCCCAGGGGATCCTTATCTTGGTCATAAACCAGAACAAGATCACATTCAGAGAAGATCCGAGGATGAACAGACAGATCATACTGACACTTGACTTTTTTCTTGTGAGCCTCGTTAGCCAAGACTACATCACATCACTGCTCAAGATATAATACGAATTACTCAAGCGGTGAAGTGTCTGGAAATAACTATGCTGCCAACTTTAGAGATGGTATCTGACACTCTATTGGCAAGATTGCTTCCAGCCCATAAACAAGTTTAAAAGGTGAGAAACCGGTGGAATTCTTTACAGACGTTCGGTAGGCCCACAATGCCGAGTACAATATCAAATGCCAATTTGACTTGGCAGAATTGATCGTTCATTGTAGAATAGTCTTGAGGGACTTATTCATAGCCTCCACTTGACCATTCACTTGTGGGTAGTAGGGTGATGAATGATCTTGCCTCAACCCAGAATTTGACGTTAACTTAGACATCATTTTGTTCTAAAAGTGACTGCCATGGTCAATGAAAATCTCCTTCGGGATGCCGAACCTTGATATTATCTTATTGAAAATAAAGAGAGATGATGTCTCACCATCATTATTTAACATTGGCATAGCCTCAACCCATTTTGTGAAGTAGTCTATCGCTATGATGATATAACAATGCACCTTGGCTAAGGTCGGGTGGCATGTAGTGAAATCAATCCCCCACTTGGGGAAGGGACCAACAATAATGACGGGAAACATGGGAGCGGGGTGTACCCTCATCTTCCAAGAGAATATCTGACACGGGTGGCACTTCTTGACTGATTCAACGCAATCCTTGATTCACATCGGCCAAAAGTAACCGACTCGTAGAATCTTTTGGGTTTTTCCCAACCCAAAAAATGATCACCACATGCTCTAGTGTGGTAGTCGTTAAGAATGAGTTATGCTTCTTCATGAGTGATGCACCGACGTAGGATGCAATCTACACCTCGATGATACAAAGTGTCATCGAGTATGAAATAGTTTTTTTCCTGATGGCGTATATATCGACACTCATCATGAGAAGCAGAGGCGGGGCACTTCAAAGTCTGGAGATAGACTAGTATATCTCCATACCAGGGGTTCGAAGATGAAATCAAAAAAATATCTCCTTTAATCGGTGATTCTTCGGACGTAACATCACCTGATTCAGCCAGAAGTTCTGAGATAAGTTCTGCAAAGACCAATGACTTTTTGGATTTTGCGGAAAAAAAATCCAAGTCAAATTCCTAGAGGATAACGATCCATCTACTCATTTTTCCACCGATGATGCATCGTGTCAACATGTATTGAAAGAGATTCACAACAGCAAGGATGGTGGTCTGACGAAGCATAATATAATGACGGAGCCGCTGGACAACATGCACTGTTTCCAACGCTAGCTTCTCAACATGTTAGTAGTTTAGTTATGGTCCAACCAAGCCTCAACTCAGGTAATAAATCACATGCTCTTCAAGCAGATCATCCTCTTGAACCAAGACCATACAGATGGTCGACTCTGTAGCGGCCAAATACATTAAGAAATATTTATTATAATTGGGAGGCCGAAGAAGAGGGGAAGACATGAGGGCAAATTTCAACACTTAAAAAGAGAGATGAGCGGCTTCATCCCAATGGAAAGGGACTCCCTTCTTTAGTAAATGCATGGAACCTTTAGTAATATTAGCATAGTTTGCAATAAAACACCGAAGAAAATTCGCTTTACCCTGTAAGATTTGAAGTTGAGGGACTATGCACAGGAGAGGAAACTCAACTATCGCCTCAACCTTTAGAGGATCGACCATGATCCCTATTGTCGAAACTATGAAACCTAGCAGACGACTCGACGTCACACATAAACTACACTTTTTTAGATTCAAGTGAATCTGATAGTAGCGACATCGCTCAAATATTAATCGGAGGTGCACGGGATGATTAGCTCTCTTACGAGATCGTGACGCTAAATCATCGAGAGAAGCCTCAACTATGTGTCTTAGGTCATGGAAAGAAAAATACATGGCCCGCTGAAAAGTGGCTCCAACATTCTTCAGGCCAAAAGGTATCTTCCAATAAGAAAATGTACCCCATGGACAAATAAAAGTTGTTTTATGCTGGTCTTCGGGCTTAATCTGTATCTTATTGTATCCCAAAAAATCATCCATGAAAGAAAATACCTCACAACCTGCACACTCATCGACAATCTGATCAATGAACGGGGTGGGAAATTATCCTTTGGAAAGTCCTTGTTCAAATCATAGAAGTCCATACATACTTGAGTTGTTCCCTGCTTTTTGTTGACTAGAACAAGATTTGACACCGATTGAGTCAACTGAACAAGGTAGATGAAACCGGCTTTGAGTAGTTTCTCTACTTCATCCTTAATAGTTGTCGCTTTCTGAGGATTGGCCGAATGAATCTTTTGTCGAACCAGCTTGGCGTCAAGATAAGTCATTATTTCATGTTTGACAATTCTTGGATCAATGCTTGGCATTTCCTTGTAAGACCAGGAAAAAACGTCGTGAAATTCTTTAAATAAATCTATATAGATCTGAATCTCCTCGGGGGAGAATTCTACTCCAACGAAGACATTCTCCATGAACGCCAGGGGTTCTGTATATGTCAATAGGTATTGTTTCAGTGATGGTTTCCATATTACCCTCGGCATAAACTCTGTGCATAACCAGAGGATTAATAGGACAAGATCTATCTCCAGCCATAGTCAACAAAAATTATCCCACCTCTATTCTTCTTAACTCTGGGAAGAAATAAGATCTATGATGGAGATCTTCCAAGGGTCTATCCGGACCAGTCAATGCCTCTATAATCGCCTCGTCAAAGGGAAATACCAAGTCTAAAGAATTGGTAGTGGAAAGGGAATATTGAGCCCAAATAGGCTCAAGAACTGGATCTAACTATGATGCAGGAGTCGGATCGGGGTCGACTGAAGCTTGATGGACAATAGATTACACAACTTCTTCCCCAGACAAGGGCATGGACATACCAGGATGCCTTGTCCCTTCCATCGAAACTAATGGGGAAGGAAGAGTCCACGGATCGGTAAATTAAGTCATACGGAATGAAGAAACTTGAAAAATCTCAACCCTAGCTTGGTCGGGGATAGTCAATATCATTTTGACATCGCTAGAAGGAGGCAGGTAATCGAACATACCCATCAAAAGTGGGAAAAAACCAAACCCCACATTGACGATGTCGGGCTGTGGGTTATCAATCATCGGGACCATAGATGCCCCCGATGAAGGGTCAGGCCTGGATAAGGACAACTGATCAATGGTCACGATTCGACCCTCATGTGGAAACAACAAGAGATGAAAAACTGTGGCAACCACTGCATGCATGGCATATGTCCAACTCCTTCCTAACAACAAGTTGTAGTAGAGAGGTGCATCGACCACTTCAACTTCAACACACACGGTCTTCCCTCCCAACTCCACGGGAAAAGAAGGGATGAGTCCATGTGGCCTGAAAGAATGACCATCAAAAGAATTAAGGAGAGTAGGTGATAGAGAAAAAACAGGTTGGCCAATGGCCTTCCAACATGCCAACTACACCATGTCAAGGCGCCCTCATCAAAAACCGTGCGAAAAATGTTATAAGTAAAAGATTTCGTGGGGTGAGCCACTACTATCTGTAATGCAATGTGGTATGGGAGATGAGGTTTCAAGTCAATCGTATCAAGCATGATCATTCCCAGATTACATTTCTTAGCGGATCCTAACGTAGATAGTAGATCCTTTCTCTGTGAAGGGCAGCTCTGGAGGACCTCCAAAGAAGACATCGTGCAAGGGGTTTGTAAAAAATCCTCCACCACAGGGTAGTTTTGGGCAACCCTTGCATTCATATTGTGTGAAGCTTTCTTGAACGCCCCTTTCAGGATGCGTGTCATTGTTTCGGCCATCGTCCTCTTAATATGGAGAGGAACTGATGGGTTTTCATCTTCTTTACACTTTTCAACAGTGTTTGGCATTCCGTAATTGTGTGCCCTAGTTGCTATGTGAGTGTCACCCTTTAACATATAAATGTTCACGGTCGATGGGTTATTAGAAGACGGAGGGGGTCCCTGATTTCCCCCTTCCGTGCTCAAACAAGATTGAGTTAAATGTTTCCCATGTGGAAATGGGTTCGTTAACACATCAGGCTGCTACTCTGCCAATAACTTCTGGGCCTCAATAAGTCGAGGGCACAGGTGAGTCGGATGGTCTTCCGTGCAAAGGTTACATGTATACTTCGACTTTATTTTCTCTGCGTTTCCCCCGCCAACATTATTGGTGGGTTTACTATCCCCCTTACCCTTCTTGTTTCATTGTTTTTTCTTGTCATCAGGCTGCTGGTTGGACTTTGTGTTTTTCGACTACACACTGTGTACATCCGACGTTTGAGTACGGGGGGTAGCCGAACTAGAGGTTTGGCTGGTTGTTGTCTGTTGTATCGAAAATTGTTGCAATTGATTTGACAACTGATCAGTGGGATTCGCTTGTGCTGAACAAAATATATTATCAACATGTGGTCTAGACTTGTGTCTGGTCTTGTCAAGGCTAGACCGTGGCACATCTGGAAAAAACTCGTAAAGTAAACCGGACTGAGAGTATGTCAGTTCAAGCTATTGAGCTCTCATTATCGCCTCTTCCTCAGAAAATACCCTCGACGTTGCAACGTCATTGGATAGTTGAGGTACCAAAGACTTAAGGAACCACTCCAGCATGAATGTTGGTGGAACCGATACTTTTATCAAACTCTTTCGACGCTTCCACTCTCGGATGTGATCCGAGATATGATCGACCTTCGTCTACTCAAAGTTGGCCAGCAATTCAGTGTCAACATCATATCTCACAGGTAGTTAGAAATGGTCGAGAAAAACCATTTCCAATTCACTAAAGCAAGATTATCTTGAGCGATCAATATCGATGTACCATTTCGCAGCACTCCTGATGAGAGTGCGTTTAAATAGATGCCCCTGAATGGAGTCGTCTCTCAGAGAGTTCGACGAGCACCATAGGTGAAACATGGTCACGTGATCGCTTGGATCTTCGTTAGTATTACCTTCGAACTTTGGAATGTCCCATGGAAACTTCGTCGACATGGGAGGCCAACGTGGATCCTGACAGATTGGGTTGTTTAACAATATTGATAAGTCTGGAAAATGCAACATTTCCAGAAATGATAGCTTGGGTTGTTGACTATGTACATGAGAAAAGGAGCCTAGAATTTGGCTAGCACCAGGCTACCAGGAAAAGTTAGGCTGTTGGCTAGGGTTCTAGTAAAAACCATGGCCATGGCCAACATTCAGATACTGTGTTTGTTGAGATGTGATCAGCTAACTCCTATAGTTGGACGTTGAGGGATGGGAAGGGATTTCTCCCGATGATGTGTTCCAAAGTTTTTGGAAAGGGTTGGCCCCTATCGATCTGACGAGCATAGGTACTGAGACTTGCTTGGAGTTCCATTGACCATGGAAGGGTTTTCCCCCGGTCAACATCCCTGACGAGGGAACTAATCCCTACCACGGATTCCAGAGTCCTTGTGAGGAGGAGACTCCTATGTTTTCCCCATGTGTAGGAATAGTACCCTACACAATTTTTTTTGGTCCAAAACTAGGGTTGCCTCCAGTCAAGATGGCAGCTGATGAAAATGCGTTGTTTCCAAATGCGTCGAACAAAGAGAACGTCATTGAACCCACCAACGTGGTGTAGGAAGAAGGTCCTTGACTACCTTCTCCCAACAAGTTGTAGTTCATGTTTGGCTAGATAGGCTGTTGAGAAGTACCATTGAGGGAGGGGGACAAAGGAGGTATATGACCTCCGCCATAAGGGAAAGCGTTATAGGGGGATGAGGTTCCTCCCATGGACACTTGCAGAGGAGCGTTTGAGCTCCCTGCCCCCATACCCATGGTCTGTAGGGTGGAGTAGGTGAAGACCGAGTTCGTATCAAAGTTGGGCATCCCGTATGAAAAGGTAGGACCTATCGCACTCTATGTGAATGGTACAGTGATTGTCACCATAGACGGAATCAGACCGCTTCCTGAAGTAGAGGCAGTCAAGACCATAGTGGTCCAGATTAGTGAAGGTGAGTTAGGAGGCAGAATGCCCCCGATAGTGGCAGTCGTAGAGGGAGTGTGAGGACTCCCTGATGAAGTAGCATAATTTGCTTCCATCATTTCTTGCAGGACTATCTGACACTCCTGATTTGTTACCCTTGGGGAGGAAAGCTGTATCAAAAGTGGCACCGACAAGTTAGTGATCAGAGGGTTATACGGACCGAGGGCTTCCGCTTGAAGGTCATAAATAATCGATTCCTTCGGATACGAGTGTTATCCTCTCGGAGCTGGCTCGGGCATAGTTTCCTCTGGCTTGGTCACCTCAAATGACCCTTGTTGGTCAAGTCTTTGTCGTAATGGTGGCGGTGGTGGCTCCAAATTAACCTCCGATAGGCCGAGAAGCCTTCACGACCAGTGGAGCTCTTCATCTTCCACTGTGTGAGAATATCAATGACACAGTAATAATTTTTCTAACATTGAAGACCAAGCACACACTAGAAAAGTTCCTATGAGATAAAGCAAGCAAAACACTAACTAGTTGGAAGAACAATTATGCTAGCCAACACTAGAGAAACTTACCAATGCAAGTGCAACTCAAACACAGAAGCACCCTCCGGGTATACTCTACAAAGCGTGGCCCGAAATATTCCCTAGGTACCGCAGTATACCCCTGCAGTCACCTGTGTAAGTCCCTAAAATAAAGGCAACTAGGTTGCCACCTCGCGAACATTCACCACACGGGTACAGTCAACAGTCGGGTGGACTGCAATGAGAAGGGTAACTAAGCCCAAAACCTACCGAGGGTATCAAAAGCAAGTGGTCTGGAAGACAATTGAGGACCTTGAATGAATTCAAGATCCACAAAGCTCTATGGAAAATGCGACCAACAATATCCCACGACAAGTCCTCAATATGCATTCCCCACTATGCTTGGTATGTCTTTGGAGGGGTTATGTCCGCTATCTTTCAGCACACAACCTCGCATTTATCCCCTATGTTAGAGGGGGGTCCCAGATAATTTTCACGTTTACTGGAATTTTTACACTCCCTAACACTGACTTCAATGTTTGTTTGTAAGCCTTGAAGAGTTTTCTCTCCAACCTAATTGAAGGCTCTAGCCTAGACTAGTTCATGGACTCTAAAAACATAAAGTCTAGTTGATTTTAGACTAGTGTTAATTTAAGATGGCTTGTTTTAAATCAAGGAAACATAAGTGGTGTGTTTTGAGAGACGAAGAGGGAGAAGCAAACGAAAATGAAAGAAAAATTACTTCTTTTTCTTTTCGACAAATAAATATTTGTAACTAACTCTTTAACCAACTTTTCATAACTATTTTTTTTAAGATCTTTTAAAGGAAAACCTAAAATGAAATTTCTCTCGACTATGAGCTACTTATGTTCTAAGAAATCAGTAAAGAACTTAAAGAAAATAAATCTTTCTCCTAACAAGAAAAATAATCAACCCAACTACTTAACCAAACAAAGAAATGAAAACTTTTTCTATTCTTTTTGTTTATGCTTCAAACAAGAAACTTGAAAATAAATTCTTTTTCTTTTTCTTTAAACCAAGCAAAAGGGGAAAAAGTGAAGACAAGACAAGATCAAAAACTGACTTCTAGCCCACTGCGGATCGCAGGGAGTCACTGACGATACCAAACAGGATGATCAGAAAAGACTCACAGACTCGTCTAAAACCCTTTCAAAGAAAACACAAGAAAAACTTTAAAAATATAAGCAAACTGACATCAACCTCGGGCTAAAGAATGTAACAATAGAGAGAAGTACTTAATCAAGAAACCCCTGATAAGTCAGACTTCAATCAGGGAAGAGGTTGATTGCCCCTTCTTAAGGAAAACATTTCTTGACACAGGCACGCTATTGGTGCTTAAGCAGCTTGCGTATGTACATGGTCTGTTTAAAGGTAGGGCACATATGTATGCGTGCAAACCCAGTGTAGGCTGCATACACCTCTATAGCTTCTCTAAAAAAGAAAACTAACAGGTAGAATAGTAAGGCAGGGAGTACTGGTATGGCACCAATAGGTGACAAAATCCATTAAAGACTCAGTAAATTAAAGAAAACTCAAAAAAAGGTAATCAAACCAATTAAAACACCCATAAAGCCCCCTAAAGCCCTAGAGGTTTCCCCAGTACGGTCACCAGTTCTTCTATAGCAGGAAAACCCCCCTATGGACTACACTAGGGTTCAACATGTAACTCTACATTTAAATCCACGTCCGGTGTCGATCCTTTCACGTTCAATTGCTCCGCTGACTACAAGCCTCCTCCCAAGGCTGGCCTGCATTCAAAAATAGATAAACAAGGAAATACAAACATGCATCTCATATATGAATCATGGGTTAGATGTCAATATAAAACATAAATCAAACATAGATATTTGACACATCATATTTTGGGACAGAAAAAGTATTGCTTTTATTGATATCACATTTTTTTACTTACAATGAGATCGATGATTGCTTTGTGAACCTGGTCTGGGCTCCTTTTCACCAAACTCTAAATGCACTTCCACGTATCTTTCTCCTCTCACACTTATTCTAGGGAAATGGTATAGACTTATGATGGAGGAAAAACGCAAGAATGATAAATTCTAATGCAAATCTCACAAGGTGGCTGCAAATTCTTGGGGCAAGGAGGGGATGTGAAACGGGCAGAGTTTCACTATTCGTATGCTTATGCTTGGAATGAGACTCCAACACCTCCTTTTATATGACAAAAGGATGGTTATTCGGTTGGGCGATGGGCTAGGCCGTGGGACAGTTGGAAAACTACCCAATAGCCCATAATCTCATCGAATTCCTTGCAATTTTTTAATTTTTTCAACTTTTGTGGGTATTCACGGGCTGCAATGGTGCAACTAGCGTACATACATGAGTTGTAGTGGTGCAACAAGCGTGTGTATGAGGGAAGTAGTGGTGCAGGGCGTGCACATCTTCAAAAATAATGTTTTTAAGAAGAGTTGCTCAGTGATGGCTTGGCAAAAATAGGAAGTAAGAGGGCCTGATGCCAAGTATGGATGTATGGTGCAATTTAGGGTTATAACATTGGCGGTGGTTGAGTGTCGGTTTTCTTGCTTGGAAACATATCAATTCAATTTCTCGGATCGTGAAGGGAAGAGCTTGTTGGGCTACCAAGGCCATGGAGGATCTCTTAAACATGGTTTACATGGCAATCTGGACATTGTTACACCTCAATATCCTCACTATGACGTTGTCCAATAACCTTTAGTTAACTTGACTTCAAGATTTTTTGTCTTGTCAAGTAGCAGGTTCTTCAAAGGCCCAATGTTGTAAACCAACATCTCTTATACCAATATATAACATACCCAACCACCAAGGTTGGGCAACCCTACTTCTAGAACGCCCTTCAAGACACTCTAATACAAATCTGTGACGTAACCGACCACTAGTAGGCCAGGCCACGCTACCTCGAGAACCTCTTCTTGAACTAATTTTAAATATCTGATACCAACAACTAAATAAAGAGGCATGGAATAACACTTGCATTCATCAAGGTTCATGTTAAACTATAAAAAAAAGAACAATATACCATGCAAAAAAATAAGCAGCGGGAAGGAACATTATTAATGTATATCTCAGAGATAATAATCAATACACAACGGAAATATTTATGTAAAAGTAGAGAAACACCATGAAAAAGAGAACTTATCTTTAACAAAAGCAATCACCAAGTAGTTGTAGACCAAGGACGTTCCACCCAACCTTAGACATTGTTGTTTCAATTCTCAACAGCAGGTCACCCTCATGATAGGGCTATGAATCCAAAAGGACGGACCCCACAGTGACACTTAGCTTCCCAAACCATTGGAAACTTAAGCTCTCAAAGGTTTCTCAACACACAAAAATCCAAAGTACACCAGCTCTCTTCCCCCTCAGCCTGCACGACCCAAGAGAATGAACCCCCTTCACTGTCATGTAGTCCCTCAGGTTTTCCACCTCCTTCCAGGGATACAATGCTTCTAGTCCAAAGTCTCAGTTGGAACTCCCAGGATTGACAGATGTGAATAAGATTTATCATCATGCCAATGTGTCCATGCACTCAGGTATTACTTCATGGTTGGAATACACCAATGATTCCTACAGCCAACCAACCATGGTTTTTTCATTCAAAAATTCATTTCCCCTTTTCCCCAAGCAAAACTAGAATGAGCCAGAAGAGAGAATTCAAGAAAAATTTTCCCCAAAATAGATTTTTTTTTGTTCACAATGAAATGGCCAACCCCCAAAGAAAATGAAGAATGAGGTTTAAGTATCCAGATGCTCCAAGGCCAACATGGTATCCTAAAGAGACTCATACACCCTCTCATATGCTCCCCCACCCCCCAACATAACATGGGGGATAATTAATTAAAACAAAGCATAAATGTCTAGCTCCTTTGTTTCCCCCTCTCTCATGGAATCATAGCCCCCTTATAACTCTTGTCCTTGTCGGTCCTACAACCAATGATGTACTTTTATTATTAAAATCTTTATAGAATTACATTTTCCCTAGGCACTCCATCCCCTTTCAATTTTATACTCAACCCAACCTTTCCTCAAATAAACAAATTACACGGACTCAAAACCACAGTATTACAAACATGTTGAGCAATAAACAAATTATATGTACTCAAAACCACAGTATTACAAACATGTTGAGCAATAAGTTGATGACATCTCAAACAAGGATGTAGATATTATGCAACCACTGTAACCTTGTAACGTTTAAACCTTTGAAGTGAGTTAGATGGGAAGAATATTTTATTTGGAGTAAAAAATATAATGATATCAATAATTATAATATTCCATGGAAAAGCTAATTTTAAATCAAGTAAGAAGCAATGCAATGGAAATTATTTTTCTTGATTTTTTTTTATTAGAATATATTCATGCAAATTTGTTATTTTCTTGAATATATAATTTAATATTCTATATGGATATATTAATAAATGTGGGGTGGAATGAAATATTCATGAGAGAAGCAATAAAATACAAAATACATGCTAATCAATAAGTTGATGATATTTTCAGTTAAGGATGTAGACTAGTATGTAGCTATTGGAACTTTTGAAGCAAGTTGGTGCACTTACAAGTTATTGGAACCTTTGAAGCAAGTTAAGGAAGAAAAAATAAACATATATTGATTTTGGGATGGAAAAATAGTATCTTTGAGTTTTTTTATAATTATTGAAAATATAAATGTGAAGAAGCTTTTATTTGCAATTCAAAAAAATTATTTCAAAATAAATAAAAAATAATGAAAAAAAAATTTTCTTTAATTTTTTTTTCAAAATATAATAACCATACAAACCTATTATTTTTCTAAATATATAATTTAATATTCAGAAATATAACCATGCAAACTTATTATTTTTCTAAATATATAATTTAATATTTAATATTTTATATTAATATATATTAATATCATATTAACCTAAGAAATATTTTTATTTATAAAAAACCTAGTATCCACATTGTTAAAATATTTAATAACTACCATTAATAGTAAAAATCTGAAGCATTCGAACCTCAAGTATCATGGTGACGGGGCGTGGTGCATTTTTAAGCGAATTTATTGCCCACTTTAAAGTATACAGAAAATTGGCTTTCACTAAAATGCACGCATATTTTTTTGTTTCTGTTTATAGATGTGTAATTTAAGTTGTATATGTTTTTATAGATGTGTAATTTAAGTTGGGTTAATATAATTATATGTTTTTTACAATTTCGACTTTCTAATTAATAAACATAAGCAATATCCAATCTGTTACACAATATTGAACACTGACAAATAAATTATGCTAACACCTTTATCAAATCATTAAATACAAAAAGTAACACCTTTTTTTGAAACTCCGAATGTAATCATCAAGAAAACTTGATGCGCAGCGTCGATTGTTATTATCGCATTATTCATATTTAAATGTTTAAGGTTTTATGTATGGACATAAAGATTAGGTATGTATAATATTGTATGATTTTTTTTTATAATTTTAGTGATAATAATATGAGATATTAGGTATCTAGTGAATATTAATGATTAGTTGGTATTGATTTTTTGTTTTGGAATATGATTTTAAACTATCATTAATTGGTTAAGAGTTTGTTTTCTTCGAATAAGGATAACTTCTTAACATAAGACCTTTTTGTTTGAAGGTGACAAAACTTATTATAATTCACTTCTCACCTGATATGGAGGACAACGACAACCATCACTAACTATTATCTATGAATATGAGGTGGTCGTGATCCATAAGTTGGCAAACTTTCATTAGTGCTAAATACCTTTGGATCTTAGACCCTCAACTTATTTCTTTACATCCTAGAAAGACAAACTCTTAACCAATTAAACAGAATTTTAAAACTTATACCAAAACCTTTTGTGATTTTAACTTAACTAATCTTTACAACAAAATGATCATTGTCAAAACTACTTCCAAAGAAGTCACGTGTTTTTTAATAATATCCATGGTTAAACCTATCCATAGATCTAAATACTACACTGCACCTTTTATGTAAAACGTTTTTACTCTTATATTATATTAAAATTACAATAATTTTTTTCGTTTAAATAAGAAAAATCCTGCATTCTCTTCTTTAATTTGTTTTACTTTACTTAAAAAAACACATCCATTTAATAAAAACGTTAAACAAAACAAATTGCAATAGGCACTCAAATTATTTAGAAAAAAACAGCGAATAATAAAGTGTGTTAGCCAAGCAAATTATGCATATCGTCACGAAAAATAAAATTATAAAAAAAATATAAAAGTTATTCTTCATTGGCTTACCCTAAACCCCTTCCCGTCCGTCATCCTCCTTTGTCCATTTGGCTCCACTGTCCCCACAAATCCCATTGTTCCCACTAACCTTTGGTTTGAGAGAAAGGGGCGGGATTTGTTCGTTAACAAGAAGAATATGATTAAAAATTGGGTCCGTTGTTCTATGTTGGGTCGGAGGTTGGCAATGCGATGAAATTCAGAGGAAAGGGGACGGGAGTGGGCGGAAAAAGGGCATGGAGGGTGCATGAGGTTAGAAGGGAAGAGGGGATTGGAGGGCAAGGGGGGAAGGGAAGAGGGGATTGGAGGGCAAGGGGGAAATGGAAAAGGGCTAGGGGTGGAAGGGACACGTACATGGGTTTGGCTAATTATTACTTTTAAAACTTTCAAATTTTTAATGTTAAGTTTGTTTTGATATTTTTAAGTTTTTTTAAATATTTTTATTTTAAAATTTTGTTTTATTTTATAGTTTTTTTTTTAATTTAATTTTAAGATATTTTGTTTGTGGAATAAGAATCTTTTTTCTTTCAATGATTTGAATGCTAAAATTTGAATCACAACATTTCATTCTTATTTTATTTAATATTTTTAATAAAATTAATAAAATTTATATTATAATTGTAATGTCTTTCTCAATACTATATTAACTAATTACATAATTTCATTTAAAATAGAATTATATATATATATATATATATATATATATATATATATATATATATAATTTACTAATACAAAGAATAAAACAAGATCATAACATCGAACAATGTTATACTACAATACAATAAGAATCTTTTTTCTTTCAATGATTTGAATGCTAAAATTTGAATCACAAATATTTCATTCTTATTTCATTTAATATTTTTTTAATAAAATTAATAGAATTTATATTATAATTGTAATGTCTTTCTCAATACTATATTAACTAATTACATAATTTATTCAATCTCTGGATTATCCCCAACTGTTGAGGGTTACATTTTATAAAACATTGTATTAAACTATCCACCAATATATATTACTTTTACGATATTAAATATAGTTTAACGTAATTTATTCAAAATAGAATTTTATATATATATATAATTTACTAATACAAAGAATAAAACAAGATCATAACATCGAACAATGTTATACTCAACAAGTTCCAAGTTGGGGTTTGCATTTAATGAAATAAAACTAAAAGATATAATATTATTCCATACTTTTTCATATATATATAATTTACTAATACAAAGAATAAAACAAGATCATAACATTGAACAATGTTATACTCAACAAGTTCCAAGTTGGGGATTGCATTTAATGAAATAAAACTAAAAGTTTGTGTACACAATATTAAATATAATATTATTCCATACTTTTTCATAATAATATTATAAAATATAATATTATTTCATAATAATTTTTTTTCAACTAAAATCAATTTCTACATTATTCTTACTTTCAAATTATTTTCAATCTATTAATCATTTACATATCTAAAATTAAATTGTTGAATTACTATTACTTAAACATGATACCAACACAAATCATCAATTTTATCTATTCCCCTTTAAATGAGAGAAACTCTTTCAAAATAAAATAATAATTAGAATTCATATTGTTGGAATATGCATACAAGCATAGCTTTCTTATCAAATTTAAAATTCAAGATTACATACTTAAGTAGTTTCCATAAATTTTCCTACAATTTCTTAATTTTTATTTATCTACTTCTACAACAAACAATTGACATGCAATTCATATAATCAATTAAAATGAAATTAAAAATTTAATTTGTTAATTCACTATGAATATACAACTTACATATATTTACTTAAGTCTATAGTAATCAAAAGTGTCTTTCAACCAAATAAAGTTGTCTCATAAATTGTGAACAAAATAAATTTCTTCAAACCCAAAATTAAGATTCCAAATCATTTCAAAACAGATTTATAAAGTATCCTTTATAAAGATTATAAATATCCAAAATAAAGATTATACATATCCAAAATAAAAATAAAAATTATGCATAACCAAAAGTTATCTAAACCATTTAATCCCTTTCTAACAACCAATTTTTTTTTTATCTATTTTTCCCAACACCCACATAATTTTGCATAAATCTTAAGCGAACATGCCACTACAAGAAGTGCACACGAACTAACTTAAGAAATCATATGTGTAGCATGCTAGTTGTCCTTCTACAAGCCACACCTACCTCTATAACGTGTGGATATTCTACACACAAAACATAATCTAAACAATTATGTATGCACTAATTAGAGTTGAGGTTTTCTACAAGGGTTTTCACTATATCTAGAGACTTTATAGAAGGTCTTGGTCATGCATTCAAACGCTCCATGTAAAAATATTTAACTTTGTATTTTTAGAGAATCAAAACACAATCTAAACAATTATGTATGTACTAATTAAAGTTGAGGTTTTCTAAAGGGGTTTCACTATCTCTACAGACTTGATAGAAGGTCTTGGTCATGGTTATGGATTCAAACCCTCCATGTAAAAATATTTAACTTTTGTATTTTAGAGAATCAAAACACAATCTAAACAATTATGTATGTACTAATTAAAGTTGAGGTTTTCTAAAGGGGTTTCACTATCTCTACAGACTTGATAGAAGGTCTTGGTCATGGTCATGGATTCAAACCCTCCATGTAAAAATATTTAACTTTTGTATTTTAGAGAATCAAAACCTAAGTAGATTTTTTTTAATAAATAGATGCTGAAGAGAAAACTTTTTATTGGAATTTTAGAATCACATACTTTTTAATTAGTAGGTTGTAGATGTTTCTCTATCTTAAATTATTAATTCAATCATGCTTCAAATTTTCTCCAATAAATCTCTCCCAACTTTCTTTTTGGAAATGAAATTGAGCTTACCAATTGACCACCTTTCTTCAAACACAAAATTAGGATTCCAAATCATTTCAAAACAGGTTTATAAAGTATCTTTTATAGAGATTATAAATATCCAAAATTGAGAAAGAAGAAGTAAGAGAGAAAGAATGGAAGAATTCTCATTAACCGTTTTAAATAATGAATAACTTATACATGATATACTTTGTATAACTCAACCAATGCGACTGGAGGTGAAGCCAATGCCCCATAGTGGTGGTCTAGAGTGATCTGGACACACACCAATAGTTACAGGAGTGAACTGCCACCTATTCTAGTCTAGTCTCCCAGGCAGTTATGGGAGTGAACTGCCACCTAATTGAGTTAACTAGCCTACCAATCTTTAGTTAACTGGTTGAAACAGAGTGAAGTGAGGAGGAGATCAGGGAATCATGGGTAATGCGTCAGTTTGGTGATGATACCAATGATAATGCGCATTAGAGGATGATGATCCCAATGTTACATGGTGACAAAACCAATGCAACATCTAGACTCCAATCAACTATTCAAACTGAAGTGAAAATTAAAGAGAATATTCTCCCTAGAGGAATATTCTTCCTAAAATATAGGAGACTGGATAATGACTATTAAACAAGGAAAAATCTTAGGAAAAATAAATCCTAGGTGTATGTGAATTAACTCCAACACCCCCTCTGAATATCACTATGGTGAAAATAAAGAATGGGTCCCGACAACGAGGCCATGTTAGGTACCCAAGTACAAAAGATACACTAAAATAAAGTGAGGAAAGAGGGAAAACCTCATGGGAAAACCCCCCCCCTCAAGGTACAATGTATGTAAGAAAAATAACTACAGTTGTTAGGCAACTGTGTCCTTCACTCCAAGACGACTTCACAAATAATGGAACTTCTGCTCAGTGAAGGTCTTTGTAATGTCCCCAAGGCCGAGCCCAGTTGTAAATCTGATGTATGAAATGAATTGTAAATATGTGTTATAGGCTGGTGAGCCAAGTTTGTATAAGTCAGTGGGCTTATGTGAATTTTAGACCAGAGAGCCTAAGGGTTGGAGGCCAAGGGCTTGATTTTGTACTTGTATGTATGCAACACATTAATAAACATAGACACCGCCGCGTACAGACCGACCACGATGAATGAGTGATGGGGGACTGAGCTTCCACAGAGTGGGAAAGGAATTAGGGGCTGGAAGGTGGGAAGAGGGGCTAAGTGTTGAGCCTAAGGGCTAAGCCTAGGGGTTTAAGCCTTGGGAATGATATTTTATTATTATTCCAAAAAGCCACATGAATTATGTGAATGTGACATTTTATCCTAAGCTCTTGGGGAAGGACGAGGGACTGTCAAATGGGAAGGAATGCATGCTGAATGGAACGCATGCAGTTCCATGGGTGACAAGTGTCAACCCTGGTGCATGCAAATAAAATGGCCAAGACGAGCCGTGAGGGGTGTTCCTCGCCCATTCCACCTGATTGCCTGAGCGTGTACGGAGCTCTGAGCAGTACGATCGACCCGAGATTTGCAGAGAACCCTCGTGCTTCCCTGTGAGCCGAAAAGCCTATGTTTGGCTCTGAAGAAAAAACCGTGTAAATCCTCTGTTCTAAAAGCCAAGAAGCCGGTGTTCGTTTCAGAAAAGGTCGGGTTCACCCTCTTCATTCTGATCCGTGGAACCTGTGTCATTCCCTGTGTGGATTGTTTGTCACACGTTCCCAAGAACCAACACTGTGAGACCTTGCGCCATTGCTAAGCCTGTTTGGGAAGCTCGTATTTGTTTTTCTGGTTAGCTGTGGTGGCCACACAGAGCTGGAATGCGCGTGGCTTGCTGGCCAGTGCAAGTTTTGATTGAGTCTATGTATGACCTCTCTCCAGGTGAGGGAGGTGACTGTTGTTGGAAGAGGCAAGTTGTCAGCCCTATGAGCAATTCTCTCCAGGTGAGAGAGTTTGTTGGGAAGTGGTTTCTCCCAGAGAGTGTCCAGCACCAGCTTCGGGCTCTGAGACTTCCTGATCCAGTCTGTTGTTGAGACCCAGAGAGGGAGGTTAGCACCGATGGACTGTGGTTGTGAAGGTGTATACTCCTGGGTGGAATAGGCATGTGGGGAATGAGAGCCTGGTAGTAGTGGGCATGAGATGGCATCTTGGGAAGAATCCTTTCGGTTTTCTGTGTTGTTTTCCCTGTAACCTCAGCTTAGCCTAGGATTCCTTGCCTTGGGGTGGAGCTTGGACCCAGCTCGGAGGTGACCCATTGCTGAGCTGATGATTAGTGCGGTCTAAGGCTGGGAGGTTCATGGAAGGCCTGCATGTGGTTGGTGGAATCTACCACTGTTTCGAAGATAAGTATTAAATGATGTTTATTCATGTATTCCGCTGTGTATATCAATTTAATGTTAATACTTTTGATTGCTGATTATAGCAGTAAATCTTATGTTTACTCTGAGTTTAATTGAATCTCTTGATTAAATGCATGTTATTACTATAATGTCGGTATGAGATATGTACAAAGTGGTGTTATAGTTTTGTTTAAGAGCGATTAAGCCTTGGTAACTGAAAGGTGGTGCTACAAATTGGCATCAGAGACAAGGATTCGACATTGAGCCTAGATGGGCCAGTTGAGTGGTCTTTGGACCCAGGGTGAGAGGAGAAATTGTGTCTGGAGGACCAATTTCGGACCCTGGTATGGTCCGGAGTGTCAAGGAGTTACNATAGTGGTGTTGTGAAACCGCAGCTGGTGTGGTATATGGCCACAGGGAGAGAGGACTCCACACCAGCAGTGCTACAGCCTTAGGATCAGTTTGGGAGGGAAGGTGAGCCCTCATGACCGTCGAATCTGGAAAATGTGCGCAGGGATTAAAATCCCTTTTGAATTGCATAGGAGTGTGGGAATCACGATACGTGAACTCCCGAAAACCCAAAAACCCGAGAAGATCTACGCTGTAGATCTGGGAGGAAGGCTCGACTGTTAGATCTGGCGGAGTCGCGCTTGAGTTAGTCGCAAAAACCTTTCGGATTTCACAAAGTCGGGAGATGGGAAGTGAGGAAGGTGAACACCTCCGAAACCCCAAAACGCCGAAAGGATCTATGTCGTAGATCTGAGAAAGATCTGACCGTTGGATTTCATTTGGAATGGACGTGGACACACGGGTGTATACCATGTGCTAGTGAGTCGAGAAGACAGGCGAGAGTGGTGGGACCCGATGACATCACTGAGGGTGACGTGGACCCTCCAGAACATGCCACGCACCATTGCGGTTAAGGGTGATAGTTGTGTTGTGGGCGTAGAGAATAAAGTAAATCAGAATTTTGGATTTCGAGGATTGTAGTGACAAGGAGTTGGAATTCGCTGCATAGTGAACTTCCGGGTACCAAAAACCTGAATTCCTGAAACCCAAAGTCCCGAAGTTTTGAAGTCCTGAAGCCATCGGAGACTGAAGAACCGTAACAGGTTTCAAGGGTGACCGCTGTACTGTGGGCCCGGAGAGCAAGGAAACTGAATTTTCAGAATTCAGGAATTGAGGTGATAAAGAGTGGGAGTCGTTGCATCGTGAATTTCTAGTCATGAAACGCCGAAAATATTTGGACCATTAAACCCAACTCATCGAGGATCATTGGATCTCGTACAAGAAACCGTTTATCGGATTTTCGGGATTGTAGCGACAAGAAGTTGGGAGTCACTGCATTATGAAATCCCGGGTATCGAAGACCTGAAACCAAAAAGTGAGTGTGAGAGCCTCGTGGACCAAACCCTGAAGCCAGAAGTCCTGATGTCCCGAAATTGCAGAACCATCAGAGCTTAGAAAACTTTGTGAAGTTAAAACGTTTTCTCACTCACGTTGATTTATGAATATTCTGATGTTGTAAGGGTTAAGGCCTAACAAACTTCGGTTGGCTGCACGTCATGTGTGCAGAGTTCAACGAGTGTCAGGATAGCCGAAAACCGACGCCGAGTATGGAATTGTAAGAGGTGCAGATTGCCTCCGAAACAGAGGACGAAATGGTAGGAAGGAATGTCAACCTAGGAGTCGAAGGAAAAAACTCTAATGGGCACGGAAAAGAGATGGATAAGGAAGGACATATGATGAAACTCATTGAAAGATTGCAGAGAGATGCCCAGGCTCGCCGAGATGATAGCCAAAAAATCATGAAAATCAGGGATCGACAGGGTGAATTCAACTTAAAAATGTTGAAGAGCCTGGAAAGAATAGAAAAGAAATTAGAAAAAGAAAGTGACACAAGAAGATCAAGAAGTGTCAGAACCCCTAAGAGGAGAAGAAGATCGAGGAGTGGTAGAAGACATTACCATCTCTCCCCGAAGCATTCTGGCAAGGAAACACACAGTAGTTCAAGCCCGTCCCCTACCAGAAAACATTGAAAATCTGGAAAGGATGAATTGAAAGGGGAGATGAACAAGATTAAGACTCCAACATTCGATGGAGAACATAAGAAGGAGGAAGATGTTGAGACATGGTTGCTTGGCATGAGGAAATATTTCCAACTGCAGAATTATTCCGCCCATGCAGAAGGAAGAATTTCCATGTATCAACTAAAAGGAAAAGCATCCATGTGGTGGGATCAGTTTGTGCAGGTGCAACAGATCAGAGAGAAAGAAGTCACTTGGAAGGAATTTAAGAGGTATCTCGAGAAGAAATACCTGACTAAAAGATACTATGACAGAAAGATGAAGGAGTTCTTCGAACTCAAGCTAGGCAACATGACTATTGATGAGTATGAACGA
>SNQJ01S0105250.1:0-18120 GCA_010110895.2 Picea sitchensis
CATAGACTTAAACGTTAAAGAATTGAAAGTTTTCAAAGATTCTAAAATCATCGTTAGACAAGTAAGGAAATTTATACATTGCAACTCTCCCTGCCTGAGGAATTACCAACAAGAAGTGCACAGACTAATAGAACATTTTGAACCCTTCAATATTACAACGATCCCCAGAAAAAAGAACATTCTTGTTGATTCTCTAGCCATCGTTGCCTCAAGGATATTGTTGGCACAAGGGAAGACCTGGGGTTCAACAATACAACGACGCACTAAAAAAACCCTAACTACCGACCCTTTCGGCAACATCTATGAAGCAGATGAAGTATCACCTGAGGTAGAGGCAGGGGTGGTTGCGAGACTCAGGTGTCTGCAACCTTAGCTGGGACACGGATTTGTGATTATGACACTTAATGAAGCACTTAGCACTGTCAGTTCCTCAATATGTAATCATTATTCACTTCGCTGATAAAATAGAGCTTCGTAGCATTCACACTAATCTATAGTATTCAAGCACTTAGCATATACAAAGGGATCAAAATGATCACATCAAGTACTGAGCATGACTATCAATATCAGATCTAACATTCCCATATATCATAAGCACAAAGAAGAAGTATATCTATCTAACCAGATCAAAGAACTTAGAAAATAACATGTGAACACATTAATACAAAGCACAAAGCACATAACGCAGTGTTTACGTGGTTCACCCCCACCCTAGGGCTATGTCCACCAACTCTTCTTCTTTATTATCTTCAGTCAATCGGTTACAAGCATAGAAGCCATCAAAACCCTTACTCCTCACAGGACAGAATATCTGCGCATCTCGCTAGATCCTTATTCCTTGCATTACAACACTAAGACCTCCACAATCTACTTCAAGGACCTGCACTTAGCTCTGCAAGTCTCTTACTGTCATGCACAAAGCACTTACAGACTCTACTCACACTTAACATAAATTCACATCACATAGATGCACTTATTCCTTATTTCTTAAATTGCCTAGCCTTCTATTTATACATACAAAATAGGCCTAAGCATGGGTAAACCCATGGGTTTATATCCCATTCCTGTTACATAATCCCAAAAACCCAAAAAGGACCCAAACGTGGGTCGAGATCCCTTGATATCTGCTTCATCTTGCGCTCCTCCTTCAACAGTCTGTCGAAGTCCCAAAATGTTCAAACGTGACCAAGTAACTCCCAAAAATTGGTCAAGGGCCAACATGCCCCCAACACTCACTTGTGACTCATCCCGAGTCACTCTGGTCTGATCAATTCGGCTTCAAATTCCTCGAGCTTGGCCCGAGCTGCTTTGACTTGTTGCTTTGTTGTGGCCTCTTGTTCAGTGAACTCCTAGATTACTACGTCATTCACTGGCCCTTCTAAGCGTTGTTTTTTTGTAGTGACAGCATGTTCTAACTCTGCTCCTTGGATTTCTACCTCTGTGAATAATTGGCACACCTTATCTTGTACAGTTTGAAGTCGTTGAGTGACTTCCATCACCTTGCTTTGAAGCATATGGATCTACTACTGAGTTGTGTGTTTTTCTTGAGACCTCTTCATTCTTTCGACAACTGACAGGGCCTTCAGCTGTGCCTGTAGTGTATCTGTGTGCTACTTCGTTTCCTAGAGCTGCGACTCCAGTGTCTATAACTCCGGGTTCTCAATGAGGTTGATGCAGGAGAATCATATAAATCCCAAGTGCCTACCTAAAACCAAGGAGACAGTTGGACGCATAGATGCAATTAAATATGTTTTTTGTGAAAACGTTGTGAATTTCAAAATCCAAAACATTAATGTAATGGATGGGAGGAAAGTGCAGTTGCATTTATGCCTCGAAGATCCAAACTAATTTTGGAGCGTATGAACCTATCCATCGGATGTAATAGGAATTTATGTGTGTTTAATGCAAGTAGGTAGATTTAATTGATAGATTAGACAGTTTTAGGAGATTAGGAGGGAAAATGGATGATAGTCATCCTCACCCTTGTATCATTGTAACAACATTATTCAGAATTCGTAAGTTGTAGAGTTGCAGAGCTACAGAGAGGAGAATAGAGAATTTTATGCATTTTAGTTGTTATTTTCCATGTACAGGAGCACGGGAATTAATAGAAGAAATATTTTATTCCAATCTATGTGTGTGTTATGGTTGTTGGAACCACCTGTTGAATGGTATGTTGCAGGCTCGTTTATATTCTATGTATGAATTTCATTTAAATTCTATGTGTGTGTGTGTATGCTCTAGGATTCTATGTTGAATGTATGAATTTTGGACAAATGGGAGAATGAGTTTCAGTTGTTTCTCTTCCTGAGAACTTCGGCAAAGAGTGTAGTGGAGGGTCCGCAAGGAGTACGTTGACCAAGTTTTGAAATTCATCTCAAAACTCTCAGGAAGTATACAATTGTGTCTTTATAGGCAGAAGTGATAGCAAGGCACAGATCCATGCAAGGTGTGCGTAGGCCAGGTGAGGTATTGGATTTTATAAACCCAAGAGGAAGATTGAAAGACTGTTGTTGCAAAGAGCACGGGGTCGAAGGTCTAAAATAACCAAAGGTTATTTGAAATTTGTCGCAAGTAGTGCACGCAGAGACCCTTTTGGAAGCCTTGAATTTTCAATTGAAAGCTCAGAAGGGATAGAACCTTTGAAGTGTTCAAAGGGAGACGGAGGTCAAAATTGTCTTGTAGGAGTTCAGGTCAAGAGGGAGGATGCCACATCATTTGGCAAAAAGTCCTCATGGAGTTGAAAACAGACGGTGGAATCACTTCAAGGAGAAGTGTTGAAGTTCCATGGGCCGTTGGATATGATAGACCAATGGAGGGATTAAGACTGAGTTCCTTTCAACACCCATAAGCTCAGGAGGAACCCATCACCTGGGAGTCGAGGGTCAACGGGAGCCGTTGATCGCATTTTATTCGAGCCGTCAGATTTCCTTGGGGTTTCGAGGCTTATAAACCTTTGTTTTGATCATGGAGCTTACGAAACATTGAATGTCGAAGTCACATGGGACAGGTGGCTCTGACGTAGTGTGCAGAAAAGGTGAAAGTGGGCGACAGTTGGTGTGAACACGTCGCTTGGGAGGATTCAACACTCTGTTGACTTATCGTGTTTCATGGATTCTCAAGGGAAGAGCACGGGAGCTCAACACTCTGAATCATGAAGTCATGAGTTGCGAAAGGTACTTACATTTAGGCATGGGTGTGGTCGTATTGGACTAGGGACTGAAGAGAGGGGTCTTACACCTTAGCCCATTCGCATTTTGCGTTTCGATGATTGATGAGAGTTGTGTCATTGCACTCGGATTGTCCAACTCGCTAGACCCAAAATCATTGGGGTATTGGACAAGGGGTTTAATTAACCCTTGTTGTGGTTTAGAAAATATCTTAAGCAGATCTCAAACCCGAGGGCAAGGGGTCTACACTAGTTGTGGTATCAGAGCATAGAAAAAATTATTTTCTTTCTGTAGGAGAGAGAAAAGAGGAATTTTATAGCCATGCCACTGAGAAGAAGATAGAGGCAAATATCTGATCCAGCATTGGAAAGAGAGATGCGTGAATTAAATTCCAAGCTTGATGCTATGGAGACAACACAAAGGCGAACAATTGACATTGGAGATATTAGCGAAGATGAAAGTGAAAATGAATCTGGAAACGAAGAAGAAGAAATTGCAGTCGAAGATGCTGCAGAAGAATGCTTATTCAGAGTTGTTGCAAGGATAGGTGCCAGGGAAAAAAATGGACATTCCAATGTATGAAGGCAACTTAGACGTTGAAGAGATTTTATATTGGATTAGGGCTCTAGACAAATACTTCGACTATGAGGATGTCAAAAAGACAAAAAAGTTAAACATGTCATTACCAGACTTAAAGGGCATGCAACACTATGGTGGGATGAACTACAGGTTGATAGGTGTTGCAAGGGCAAGCAGAGAATCAAGAGTTGGGATAGAATGGTTGCAAAAATGAAAGCCAAATTCATACCTAGGGATTATCAAATCAATATGTTTCGGAGGATGCAGAATTTGAGACAGAAGTTGATGACGATGAAAGAATACACCGAAGAGTTCTAGAGGATAAACATCAGAGCAGGTCATCGAGAAAGTGATGATGAGAAAGTTTCCAGGTATATTAATGGTCTACGATATGACATTCAGGACGAGATGAGCATGATGACCATCCGAACCGTATAATATGCTTATCAAATGGCTTTGAAAGCTGAAGAGAAGCTGAGCTGAAAGCAAGGTCAAAGAGGTCGAGGCAGAAGTCAAAACAAAGGCAAGACAATTACCCAAGATAGAACTCAGAAGCCTAAAGAAGAGGGGAAGAAAACACAAAATCAATCTGAAAGAGGAGGAAGCTCACAGGGGAGGCAGTATGCTGATAGAAATACTTTTCCTCGATCTAGAGGAAGAGGAGGAGACGAAGTGAAGTGCTTTGTCTGTGGAAAAATCAGACATAAATCCTGTGAGTGTCCAGATAGGAAGAAAGGTGGTGAAACTCACATTTTCGAAGCTCAAGGACGGAATGTTGAGGTAGAAGACGTTGAGGGCAGAAGATCTTTGATGATGAGGAAAGTTCTCTTGAAGCCAAAGGAAGGGCCAGAGAACCCAGCCCAAAGAAACAGTCTGTTTCGGACTACTTGCAAGACCAAAGACAGGGTATGCAAGGTCATAGTGGACAGCAGTAGTACAGACAATCTTGTATCTATGGAAATGGTATAAAAGCTAGAGCTCGAGACTATTGCACATACAAGCCCGTCTAAAGTATCGTGGCTGAAAAAAGGACATCAGGTAAATGTTACTAAACAGTGTTTAGTTGAATTTAAAATAGGGGGATATAAAGATGAGATTTTGTGTGATTTCATTCCCATGGATGTTTGTCATCTATTGTTGGTTAGACCATCGAAATATGACAGAAATGTGGTGCATGATGGGAAAAAGAACACATACACTCTAGAAAAAAATGGTAGAACGCACATGTTGCTGCCTATTAAGGATAAAGAAGTGGTACCAGAGGTGAAAAACATCGTACTTCTCATGAGTGGGAAGGAACTTCTTAAGGAGGTTAAGAAGAAGGAAGACACACAATTTATTGTGGTTAGGAAACCCAAAATTGTTTTGACCAGTATGGAAATAGATGATTTGCCAGAAGAAATCTAGGAGTTGCTGGAAGAATTTGCTAATATAATAGTGGGCGAACTACCCTATTCGTTTCCATCTATCAGGAGTATAAGTCATCACATTGATCTTATACCTGGAGCTATTTTTCCGAACAAAGCAACGTATTGGTTGACGCCACAGGAAAATGAAGAAGTTAAGAGATAGGTCCAATATTTGATGGACAAAGGATTGATTCGAGAGAGCTTGAGTCCATGCATTGTTCCGACAGTGCTCAACCCAAAGAAATATGGTGGCTAGAGAATGTGTACTGACTCAAGGGAAATCAATAAGATTACCATCAGATACAAGTTTTCTTTGCCAAGGATGGATGACTTGATGGATTGCTTGAGCGGAGAAAAATATTTTTCAAAGATTGATTTGAAAAGAGGATACCATCAAATTAGAATGAGGGAAGGTGATGAATGGAAGACAACATTCCAAACCACTGAGGGGTTATATGAATGGCTTGTCATGCCATTTGTCTTAACGAATGCACTGAGCACCTTCATGAGGTTAATGAACGAGGTTTTGAAGGACTTCATTGGAAAATATGTGATTGTATATCTTGATGATATATTAATCTACAACAAAACTGAAGCAGAACACTTGAAGCATTTAGTTGTCGTGATGAGGAGATTGCAGCAAGAGAAATTGTTGATCAATATGAAGAAATCTCCATTTATGAGGACATAACTCATTTATTTGGGTTTTTTTATCTCTACAAATGAATTGAAAATGGATCCGAAGAAGATAAATACAATTAAGGATTGGCCATCGCCGAAGAGCATATTTGAAGTTCGAAGCTTTCATGGATTGGCTAGCTTCTACAGGAAATCCATCCAAAAATTCAATGAAATTAGCGCACCGATGATGGATACAGTGAAGAAGCGACATAAATATTTTCACTGGATAGATGAAGTGGAGAAGATTTTCAACCTGCTGAAAAGGAATATCACAGAGCAACCGATTTTGGTTTTGCCAGATTTCGACAAGACATTCCAAGTCAGGTGTGACGCGAGTGGATTTTCCATTGGAGCGATCTTGAGTCAAGACAAAAAGTCGACCATGTATTTCAGTGAAAAACTGAATGAAGCAAAGATCAAGTACTCCACATATGACAAAGAATTCTATGCAGTCATACAAGCACTGAAGAAATGGAGACATTATTTGGTTCCCAAAGAGTTCATTTTGTATAGCAATAATCACGCTTTGCAATTCATGACTCGACAGGAGAAGTTGAACCCAAAACATGCTAAATGGGTTGAGTTCATGCAGAATTTTACTTTTGCGATTAAGCATATTTCTGTAACTTCTAACAAAGTTTTTGACGCTTTGAGCAGGAAATGTTTTGGAATTTAGAGTCAAGACTTTGGGTTTTGATAACCTCAAAGAATTGTACCGGGATGATCAAGATTTCAAAGAGGCATATGAAGCATATGAGAATCCAATTCTCAGGGATAGAAACCAATGGACTGAATACATGATCCAGGATGGATTATTGTTCAAAGGTAATCAGCTATGTATTACGAAATGCTCCATGAGGGAGAATCTGTTGAAGGAGAAGCACAACGGAGGATTGGCCAGACACTTCGGTCATGAAAAAACGTTCTCAAAGTTGAATGGATTGTATTACTGGCCGGGGATGAGAACGGATGTGAATAAATTTATGGATAGATGTAGAATTTGCCAGCACATGAAGGGAAAGAGGCAGAACGTAGGGTTATACCATCCCTTACCCATACCCGAAAGGCCATGGGATGCAGTGAGCATGGATTTCATATTAGGACTGCCAAGGACACAAAGGGAATATTATTCAATCTTTGTAGTGGTGGACAGATTTCAAAGATGGCACATTTCATACTATGCCAGAAAACCAGTGACACAACTCATATTGCGAACCTGTTTTTCAAGGAATTCATCAGACTTCATGGCTTGCCAAAGAGTATTGTTTCTGATTGAGATACCAAGTTTGTGGGACATTTCTGGAGGACCTTATGGGAGAAGCTGGGGACAAACTTGTCTTTTATCTCAGCGTATCATCCTCAAACGGATGGACAGACAGAGGTCGTGAACAAGATCTTGGGAGTTTTGTTAAGGATCTTAGTGATTGAACACCACAGTCAATGGGATCACATTCTGCCATAGGCGGAATTTGCTTACACTGATTCAATCAATAGAAGCACAAGGAAGAGTCCATTCCAGATTGTATATGGAATGCAGCCAAGGGGATTTTCTGAGTTGAAAGATTCAGAACAAGTTGAATTCAAGAGTGCTAGTGCAGAGGACTTTGTAGAAGGAATGAAAGGGCTTCACAGCTGAATTAAGGAGCGGTTGCAGATTTCAAGTCAAGAGTACAAGCGTAGAGCAGATCAACACAGGCGAGAACTTCAATTTGAAGTTGGTGATTTGATTCTTGCGCATTTGAGAAAGGAAAGGTTCCCAAGGGGAACATATAACAAGCTTAATATGAAAAATATTGGACCATGCAAGTTCATAAGGAAATTTGGGGCAAACACATATGATATTGAATTACCTGATGGGGTCAGAATCTCACCGATATTCAATGTCATGGATTTGTACCCTTACAGAGATGAATAAGTAGGAGCAGAAGATGAACAAGAAAATATTCAATGGAAAAAACAAATGCTTGTAGCTCAAAAGCCACAGATGGAAAGAATAATTGACAAGAGGATTAGCAGAAAGACTAGGAGAAAAGAGTATTTTGAATACTTGGTCAAGTGGAAAGGACATCCAATTGAATATGTCATCTAGGAGAATGAAGTAGAAATTCAAAGACATGGACAGACCATGCAAGAGCTCATGAACAGAAGTTCATGAAAATTTTCAAGCGAGGGAGTATGATGTAGGAGCATTGTATAAATCCCAAGTGTGTACCTAAAACCAAGGAGACAACTAGACGCGCAAATGCAATTAAATACATTTTTGTGAAAACGTTGTGAATTTCAAAATCTGAAACATTAATGTAATGGATGGGAGGAAAGTGCAGTTGCATTTATGCCGCGAAGATCCAAACTAATTTTGGAGCGTATGAACCTATCCGCTAGATGTAATAGGAATTTATGTGTGTTTAATGCAAGTAGGTAGATTTAATTGATATATTAGACAGTTTTAGGAGCTTAGGAGGGAAAACGGATGATAGACACCCTCACCCTTGTATCATTGTAACAACATTATTCAGAATTTGTAAGTTGTAGAGATGCAGAGATGCACAGAGGAGAACAAAGAATTTTATGCATTTTAGTTGTTATTTTCCATGTACAGAAGCACGGGAATTAATAGAATAAAGCTTTGATTCCAATCTGAGTGTGTTATGGTTATTGGAACCACCTGTTGAATGGTATGTTGCAGGCTTGTTTATATTGTTTGTATGCATTTCAGTTCAATGTTGTGTGTGTGTGTGTGTATGCTCTAGGATTCTATGTTGAATGTATGAATTCTGAACAAAGGGGAGAATGAGTTTCAGTTGTTTCTCTTCCTACGAACTTCTGCAAAGAGTGCAATGGAGGGTCCACAAGGTGTGCATAAACTAGGTTCTGAAATTAATCTCAGAACTCTCAGGAAGTATACAATTGTTTCTTTACAGGCAGAAGTGCTAGCAAGGCACAGAGCCATGCAAGGTGTGCACAGGCTGGGTGAGGTCTTGGAGTTTACAAACCTAAGAGGAAGATTGAAAGACTGTTGTTGCACAGAGCACAAGGTCAAAGGTCTAAAATAACCAAAGGTTATTTGAAATTTGCTGCAAGGAGTGTGTGCAGAGACCCTTTTGGAAGCCTTGAATTCGCAAGCGAAAGATTAGAAGGGATAGAACCTTTGAATTTTTCAAAGGGAGACGGAGGTCAAAATTGTCTTGCTGGAGTTCAGTTCGGGAGGGAGGACGCCACGTCATTTGGAAAGAAGTCCTCGTGGATTTGAAAACGGATGGTGGAATCGCTTCAAGAAGAAGTTTTGAAGTTTCATGGGTGGTTGGATCTGATAGACCAACGAAGGGATTAAGATTGAGTGCATTTCAACACCCATAAGCTCAGGAGGAACCCATCACCTAGGAGACGAGGATCAATGGGAACCGTTGATCGCGTTTTATTTGAGCCGTCAGATTTCCTCGAGGTTTCGAGGTGTATAAACCTTTGTTGTGATCGCGGAGATTACGAAACACCAAATGTTGAAGTCACGCGTGACAGGTGGCACTGGTGTAGTGTGAAGAAAGGTGAAATCGGGTGACAGTTGGCATGAACACGTCGCTTGGGAGGAGTCAACACTCTGTTGACTTATCATGTTTCGAGGATTCGCAAGGGAAGAGCACGGGAGCTCAACACTCTAACTCACAAAGTCACGAGTTGCGAAAGGCACTTACATTTAGGCATGGGTGTGGTCCTATCGGACTAGGGACTGAAGAGAGGGGGCTTACACCTTATCCCATTCACATTTCGTGTTTCAGTGATTGCTGAGAGTTGTGGAATTGCACTCAGATTTTCCAACTCACGAGACCCGAAATCGATAGGGTCTTGGACAAGGGGTTTAATTAACCCTTGTTGTGGTTTAGAAAAGATCCTGAGAGGATCTTAAGCCTGAGGGAAGGGGGTCTACACCAAAGGTTCTCGTATGTCTGGGCGCTTTGGTTATTCAACTACTTGCACTCCAAGGCAAGAGATTTTAATCTATATACTACGATGTGGGAAGTTTCTTCTCATTGGTCCCTTACGTCTTAAGGAGTCTCAGGAATAGTGCGGAGCTCCAAGTATTCTATGCGTCATTGGAGCTGCTGGATTACTTCTTCGAGTTGTGCCACTTTCTGTGGAACTCGTTCTTCGGCCTTTACTTCAATGATTGTCCCAGAGCGAAGTGCTTTGTGAACCATTTCCTTGACTTCAAGTTGCTCTGTGAGTAATTGTTCCTTTTCTTTATGCAGCTGGGATTTTTCTTCATTGAACCTCTCTTGCAAAGTAAGCTTCTCGCGTTCGGCAGTATTGTGCTACTCTAGACAATTTTCTTGTGCTTGCGCCAAATCCTGGATTTCTTGCGCTATCTCCTCCTGTGCTTGTCGAAGGCAAGCTTCGACTGTATCAATGATCTAGTGGAGTTGAGCTCGCTCATCTCCTATTTCTGGTGTTCCTACTGATAGAGGAACAGTAGAAAATGTGTGGCTGGACTGTAGTGCCTGCTGCACTTCTAGAAGTTCAACCTTGATCTGACTGAACACCTCTTCTTGTTTAGCTTCTTGATTCTCTTCTATCTCTAGTGAAGCATCGCTCAGTGTTGTGACGATGTAGTCGAAGTCATCTGAGGTGAGGGTGGACTCAAACTTAATCCTGGTTGCTTTCAATTTCTTCCTTGAGGAAGGTTTCGGAGGGGAAGCCTTCATTTACTTCGAGAGGTCCTCCTCGTCTCTAGGTGGTGTAACCTCGCCTTTATTTTGTTCCACTTATGTTCCATCACCTCCTTGCATAGGTGATATAGAAGCAGTATTCGCTGAGGTACTACTTACATCTTGAGCTTCGTCATTCTTCTTAGTCTTGCTCAGTCCAGGTGTATCATGCACTGCTTTTGGACTGTCAATATCAGATAGCTCTGTGGGGTCTGTTGGGACGAGGAGGTCTGCCGACCATTCCTTGGTGATTTCCTCTAAATCCTCCTCCGTAAAATTGTAGTATGACTATAGTTTTTGTTTATGCTCATCATCGCGTGCTGTGATATAGATGAAATGGCGATCTGCACTGAATTTCATCAAAGCTCTAAACCTATGGAGTGTGTTCAGGATTATACGAGGCTCGGACTGAATAGAGGTATTCAACTGGGTGTAATAAGTGTGGAAGACAGAATTTGATTTCCACTGCTTGTTCATGTCATTGGAGTACCACAGTGTACTAAACTTCGCATCCAGTGGTTCAAAGGGCTCGATGTCCGGGAAGGTCGCACCTTCCGGAATCTCCCATGAGATGAACATGATTAATATCAGAATTAACTGAAGTGGAACTCATATCCTTGGTCTTTCACTTCTCTGCAATCCAGTTCTAACTGTTTCACCAAGTACTTTGCCCAATTCATGTGTAGGCTCTTCGCGCACTTTTGTGCGAGGTCAACTACAAATTCGGTTACTTGGGTGGGTCGGTTCTTGTGAACTAATTTCCCTGCGATCAGTTGAAAATATAGGTGCACTAAGCCGCTCTGGATAGAGGCTACCTTGTATCCTTGTGTGCACTTATCTACATCTCCGTAAGTATCCTTTATCCTCTGAGCGAGAGTACGATCCGTGGTATTTCCAGGGTAGAAATCCTATGGGTCGGGGCCTTGCATGCTTATCCATATGATTCGATTGATCAGTGTAGAATCCACTATGATGTGGCGGTTCAACCAAAAATAACCTCCATGATAACAAGAGAATAGGAATTTTACGCATGCGTTCACCTCCTGGTGTCGCCCAAAGTGCAAATTTTTTATAACATTCAGTAGGGTGGACTGCGTGAGGTTCTGGGTTCATGACTGAGGGGTAATCTTTGAGTTCTTTCCTTTTGTTCTCGTCAGATACTTATGCGGGGTGAGCATGTTGTAAACCTTCCTATCTTCAAGGTTGAAGTCACTAAAATTCAACACTGCGAGCTTATCCTGATCAACACGAACTGTGCACACCTATTTTGGAAGGTACGCGGTGACCAACGCATATTCAAAGTCTCTGGGAACACTGTCTCGGTTGATTGTGTCGCTTAGAGGTGGTAGGTAGGTGGGTAAAATGCTTGGAATTAGCTTGGCATTCACGATATCATCTCTGTGCTTCGTTCGTTTCTCATTAGCTGGTCGAGATGGTCTGGCTCGAGCAGTGGATGGAGAGGCTTGCAGTCCTCTCATCGAAGATGCTTATACACCTGTAGAAACTCGTCTCTATGACATGACTCTTTCAATCCTTAAGTCAAGGATAAATTTCGTTACTGAATCTTATTCTACGGTGAGTTCGTCCGACATACGCGCTCGGGATGAATATCTCAGGTCCAGAAAGTAATATAGGCACGGTAATATGATAGAGAGAAAGAGCGTAATGAAAACTGTATGTAATTCGTTCAGTCTACGGGATTCAAATTCTCATTTAGCAAAAGTGTTCTTTGTGCATGGCACGAAGGGATAAATAGGAAACTTGGTAACGGTTCATGTGCAATGGTTATGAACCCCTATTAACTCTTGTTCGATCCGTTATGGTGCGGTCCAACAGTCTCATGACAAACTTTTATTTCTTTGTTGTTCATTTGGAGTGAAAGTCGAATGGATATATTGGCCCCAATGGCTATATTGCTTCACCATGGAGAAGTGCCATGTGTCATTGTTATGATATTTCGACGAAGCTCCAATTCTACAAATTTTCTTTCTGCGAAGTTCCCTCTGGAATCTTCTGTAACTTTTCAATCTTATCCCTCTTCTTACTTAGCTTTCTAGCCTTCTTTTCAGTGAGCTTTGAATCGGTAGTCTCTTTTCCATTTTGATTCTTATCATCTTTTAACATAGTCAATGCGCGCTATTGAGGTTCTTTTCTAATATTCAGGGGTAATACCTCTTCTTTGTCTCAAGTAAGTACTTCAGTCTTCTGTGGGTCTCCCAATGTTCTTACAGCTTCGATATCAATGTTTCTAGTGACAACTAGCTTCGATTTGTTCTCCTTTTCTTCAATCAATTGTGCGATCCTTTTAGTCATGAAATCTTTTAAGTCTTGTTTCTTTTGCTCCAAGGATTCTTCTTCTTCCTTTTGTCTGGTTTGAGCTCTATCAATCCAATTTTTTCCTATTAACATGGTAAACGGGGCGTTGTCTTCAACAAACTTAATAATATGAAAATCTTCCTCTGTCAAAGTTCCATTAACGTTCATAGGTATCTGAGCGAGCCTTCCACATAGGTTTACCAACTTTCCTCTGAATACTCCTATTCCTCCCAATGAAGGAATCATAACAGGCCTTCCTATAGATTCCCAAGTTCTTTCTTTCATGATATTCACCTATGTTTCCTCATCCAGAACACAGTCAATGTCAAAGTTCCATATTCTTGCTTCAAGGCACTCCTTGTCTTTAAAAATATCTGATATTCTAACATGTCGATGGTCATCCAAGGTGTCTTTCATCTATAGTAATGCCTTCTTTGATTCTTTCTGGGGTTCTATCATAGCCTTAGTTTCTGGATCTGGCTTAGGGTTTTCTTGATTTAGATTTATTCCTTCAAGCTTAGCGATCATTCTAGGGAAATCCAACACTTCATGGTCTAGAGCCTTACAGAAAAGACAACTAGGCCTTCTACCAAGGAATTCCTTAGCCAAATGTCCTAGTCTTCTACAACTGTAATAGAGGGTTAATCCTCTCTTTATTTTAAATGATCCCCAACCTCTTCTGTACTACACGCTAGGAGCGTATGATCTAACCTGCAACAATTTCTTTCTAGGATCATGCATCCATTCGTTAGTCCAAACATTCTTTCTATGCATAGGTATAATATATCTTTCACTATTCTTGTCAAATCTACTCATATCAAACCTTCTTTCATCTATTAACACCTTAGTTTTCAAACTAGGATAGACTCTATCATTCATACCTAGATCCATATTCTAGAAATAAAAATTTCCACTTATCTTGCTTCTATAGATCACAAAGCTTCCAGGTCTAAAACTTTTTAACTATTCTTACCTTTATCAAAGCACAGAGCTTGCATATCTTACCTCTTTTAATAAAAAATTATTACTTTTAGATTTCTTAGAGAACCAAGCGTTCAGATCTTGCTTCTTTCCCTCAGATCTGATCTTCTTTCTTCAGATCGGGCTTCTTTATTTCAGATCTAACCTTCTTTCTTTAGATCGGGCTTATTTCTTTTAGATATGACCTTCTTTCTTTAGATCAGGCTTCTTTCTTTCAGATCTGACCTTATTTCTTTAGATTGGGCTTCTTTCTTTCATATATGACCTTATTTCTTTAGCACAGAGCTTTACAAGTCGAGTAGAATACTGCGTACCAGGGCACATCTCTACGCATAGAGCTTCCAAGTCAACTCTTTGTACAAAGCTTCTTCTTTCTCAGTTCCCAGCAATCACAGTTTCGGTCCCAACAACAAAACCATTTGTTGGCACAAGGGCAGACCCAGGGTTCAACGCTACAACAACGCACCAACAAAACCCTAACTACCTACCCTTTCGGCAACACCTGTGAAGCAGATGATGTCTCACCCGAGGTAGAGGCAGGGGTGGTTGCGAGACTCAGGTGTCTGCAACCTTAGCTGGGACACGGATCTGTGATTATGACACTTAATGAAGCACTTATCACCGTCAACTCCTCAATATGTAATCACTATTCACTTCACTGATAAAATAGAGCTTCATAGCATTCACACTAATGTACAGTATTCAAGCACTTAGCATATACAAAGGGATCAGAATGAACACATCAAGTACTGAGCATGACTATCAAGACTATATCTAACATTCCCATATATCATAAGCACAAAGCAGAAGTAGATCTATCTAACCAGATCAAAGCACTTAGCAAATAACATGTGAACACATTAAGACAAAGCACAAAGTGCATTACATAGTGTTTACATGGTTCACCCCCACCCTAGGGCTACGCCCATAAACTCTTCTTCTTTATTGCATTCAGTCAATTAGTTACAAGCATAGAAGCCATGAAAACCCTTACTCCGCACATGACAGAATATCTGCGCAGCTCGCTAGATCCTTATTCCTTGTGTTACAACACTAATCCCTCCACAATCTACTTCAAGGACCTGCACTTAGCTCTGTAATTCTCTTACAGTCATGCACAAAGAACTTATAGACTATACTCACACTTAGCATACATTCACATCACATAGATGCACTTATTCCTTCTTTCTTACATTACCTAGCCTTCTATTTATACATACAAAATAGGCCTAAGCATGGGTAAACCCATGGGTCGATATCCCATTCTCGTTACATAATCCCAAAAACCCCAAAAGGACCCAAAAGTGGGTCGATATCCCTTGATCTCCACTTCGTCTTGCACTCCTCCTTCGATAGGCTGTCGAAGTCCCAAAATGGTCAAACATGACCAAGTAACTCCCAAAACTTGGTCAAGGGACAACAACTATAACCTCTAGAAGACTATGAAGCCTCCCAGTTCACTATGGAGCTACTCTACAAACCGTCGGTGCGCAAAACTATTTCTAATTGGAAAGTCTTTGAAGGAGATGAATAGATCATCAAATTTTTGACCAATCAGGATAATTTTAAAGACTTGGCTATTGACGATGAAGTATTCCATGAGCAATTAGTAGAAACTAATCCTCATACAGATCAACCGACTGACAAAATAAGGTCTCACATGATACTGAAGGGAGTATCCAATTTAGAAAACCTTTTTGACCTAAGAGAAAGATTTAAAGGGTCAAAGAACGCAAAGAGGGGAAGTTCTTGTCCCATGCACGAAACTATAAATCTAGGAACCCCGAAAAACCCCAAGAATATAAATCTCAGCAAGACAGTATCTAAAGAGGAAAGGAAGGCCTATCTCAAACTTTTCAAACAATATCATGATGTTTTTGCATGGTCCTACTGAGATAAAAAAACTTATTACACTCATATCATTCAACACACTATCTCGTTAAATACTGAAGTGAAACCCTTCCAACAGAGGCTCTGAAAGTACCACCCATACCTAGAGCCTCTCGTGTGTCAAGAGTTAAAGAAACTACTAGATGCCAATATTATCTTCCAGGTTAGACACTCTGCATGGGTAGAAAATTTGGCTCCTTTGAGGAAAAATTCTAGGGAGATCCGCCTATGTGTATATTTCTGAAACCTCAACGGAGCTTCATAAAAGGACAAATACCCAGTCCCTACAATGGAACAACTCTTGCAGACCATGTCCGGCTCTGAGATTTTCTCCCTGGTGGATGGTTTCTCAAGTTACAACCAAGTTCTAGCTTAAGAGGAAGACCATTTGAAAACTACCTTATGAACCAAGTGGGGAACCTTCACTTATAAACGTATGCCCTTTAGGTTAATCAATGTAGGGGAAACCTTCCAGAGGGCCATGGACATAGAATTTCGGGGACTAATCAACGCGTGTTTAGTAGTCTATTTGGAAGACGTGACTGTGTATTCAAAGAACAGAGAAGATCACATCCAACATTTAACCCATATTTTCGAAAGGTGTAGGAAATACGGTATATCCTTAAACCCTAAGAAAACTATTTTCGGTGTCGAGGAAGCTAAGTCGTTAGTTGATATTATATCTCAAGTGGGGATTTGCATAGACCCAGAATGGATTAGGGCTATAGATCAGCTTCCATTACCCCACAACAAAAAGGCTATGCAATCTTTCTTCGGGAAAATCAATTTTGTGAGGAAATTCACCCCCGATTTCACTGAAACTATCAAACCCTTACAAAAAAGATCTGTAAAGATGATGAATTTAAGTGGGACGATGAACGGAAAAGTTATTTCAGCAATATTAAGGTGACAATATATCAAGCCCTAGTGTTTTGAAGTCCCAATTTTAGCAAATATTTCTTCCTCTATACTTTCACCTCTGACCAATCGTTAGTTGGAGTATTGACTCAGAAGGATGATGATAACAATGAGGCCTCAATATCATTCATGAGCACTAACCTCCAAGGGGGCTAACTAAATTACCCTTCTATAGACAAGAAGGATTATGTTGTATACAAGGCAGAAAAACACTTCAGATCTTACATCCTAAAGAACCATACCAAATTCATGGTGCCTCACCCTGTGGTCTAATCCCTTTTCACTCAACAGGAGATGGGGAAAATAAGAGGAAAATGGATGGATGTAGTCTGAGAATTTGATCTAGATATAAAACCTGCTAAACTAGTTATGGGACAAGGGTTATGGAAACTGGTAGTTGAATCCCAAGACCAAGTAAACAAAGACCCTGGATGGTAGAATGAATTGGCATTATGGTGTGGTGAAGCTTCATACGTCTCCCCAGGGAAAGAGTCTTGGTATGAGAAACTGACTTATCTCCTGCATAATGGAACTTGCCCAGAAAACCTAAATCCTAGGGAAAGGATATCCCTCAGGTTAAAATCAACACAATATTGCCTCATAAATTTGGTTCTATTCCATTTTAATTATGATGGGATTCTTTTAAGATGTCTCGAACGTGAAGATGCAGACAAAGTTCTGAAGGAGCTCCATGATGGTACTGCAGGTGTACATTTTGCTGGAAACACCACTGCTCATAAAATACTGAGAGTTGGTTATTATTGGCCTACTATGTTCAAGGATGCTCACACACATGCTAGAAACTGTAAAACTTGTCAAATAAGCGTGGGGTGGGAAAAGAGAGCATTTGTCCCACTCCAACTGGTGGTCATTTCCAGGCCATTTGAGAAATGTGGGTTAGATATCATAGGAGAAATTACACCGAGTTCTTCAAAACAACATAGATACATACTAATTGCCAGAGATTATTTCACGAAATGGGCAGAGGCCATCCCTCTGACTCATGTAAATGAAAAGGTGGTGATCCAATTCATAGAACAATAGGTGATCACAAGGTTCAGTGTGCCTTATGTCCTTGTTTGTAATAATGTCACTTAATTTTATTCCACCCTATTAACAGATTTTTCTCTATATAAAGGAATCATAATCAGATACTCTGCAAACTACTATCCATAGGGGAACTGAGTGGCAGAATCAACCAATAAGAATCTAGTGAGGATATTACATAAAATAGTTGCAAACAATCAAAGGAATTGGCACAATTCACTCCATAACGCCTTATGGGATGATAGAGTAGCACCCAAGGAAGCCATGGGGAATTCCCCATACTTTCTGGTATACGGACAGGAAGCCATTCTCCTGAATGGGCTATATCTTCCATCTCTTCAACTTGCTCAGGATTCGAGAGGACAAACCTCATCAGTCATACAACAAAGAATTGATACCCTCCTCATGGTGGAAGAAGAAAGGGAGAAA
>SNQJ01S0105250.1:36406-47639 GCA_010110895.2 Picea sitchensis
ACCGAGACAACAGCATAAGGATGAAGTATCAAATTGACGGACGAGATCCCGTCAGGAAATCTGCAGTTACACACGACCGTTAGATTGGTAGGAGAAAGTAGGGTGTTAAACGCCTTTCCACTTGGTTTCTCGGTGTCTACGTGGGTAGCGAAGAGATCGGGACCGTATATCCCCAAGGTCCATGAGAGTATCCGGACCGTGGATCTTTCCACGATTAGGAAGTCGTGGGAAAGCCCACAAGTTAGGAATGTGTCTGAGCCGTCAGATCTCGGTTGAAAAGCCCGACTGTCGTTTGATCTGTTAGGAGTTACCCAAGGGTTAAGACCCCAGTGTATAGGGGTGAAAAACCCCGGGACAGATCTAAGTCATCCGATTAACAGAGACCACGTGTCAAGAGATCACCCATTTCAAGAAACCGGGAGTCAGGAAATCGGGAGTCATGTTGACAAGAGTTCGAGATTTTCCATTGTGGAAATCTCGGGATGTATCTGGGCCGCCCAATTGACGGAGGCCACGTGTTGTAAGATCTCCCATTACGGGAAATCGAAAATAACGGAATCGAGATTCCTATTGAAAAGAGTTCAGGATTTTCCATTGTGGAAATCCCAGGATGGATCTGGGCCGCCCAATTGACGGAGGCCACGTGTCGTAAGATCTCCCATTACGGGAAATCGGAAATCGTGGAATCGGGATTCCTATTGACAAGAGTTCGGGATTTTCCATGGTGAAAACCCTGGGATGGATTTGAGCTGCCCGATTGACGAAGCCCACGCGTCGTGAGATCTCCCATTTCGGGAAATCAGGAATCGTGAGATCAGGAGTCCTGGCGACAAGGGATCGGGACTTTCCTGGGTGGAAACCCCAGAGCAATTATGGACCGTCCGATTTAAGGAGGTGACGTGTCGAGAGATTACCCGTTTCGGGAAATCGGGGATTGAGGATTCGGGAGTTCCGTTGACAAGAAATCGGGCCTTCACTTTGATAAATCCCGACCCATAATGTCGAGATGATGGTAGGTGGCTAAGTTCCGATGAACGGACGAGATTCCTTCGGGGAATCTCAGGGTTGGTAATGACCATCCGATGTGAGGAAGAGATGTCGGATTTAAGCCGGGGTGTGAATGTGCATTAAGGTAAGTAGGGAGCAGATCTAGATGGCTAGAGTCCACCCGCCCAGATCTACGGCCGAGGCTTCATTCCAGAGCCCCCTTGTCGTTCTGCCTTTAGTGGTGAGGGGGGGGTCCGGAATTGGACGCGGAACTCTCGAACGGTCGAGATTAACTCATCATGATCAACAACGCTCAGGTGGATTCTGGAGCCCCCTTTCCATTTTTCCTTTAAGGGTGGGGGGGGGAGGCATTCAGAATAGTGTGGCATGTGAAGTGGGGCCCCCCTCCTGTCCTGTCGGCTACCGTGTCGCACTTCCCCCTCCGCCACCTGTACTCCACTTAACCGGGTGACGGGGCCCGTTCTCATTGGTTTTTCTCTAGCCCTGTTGGAATTTGTTCCGATTGGCCATTTGCTAACCCTGTAGGGATTCGTCCCTATTGGCCGGTCGCTAGCCTTGTCGGGGTTCGACAGTTGCAGAGTCGAACGATTTGACATTACTGTAGCACCGAGGCGCGAAATACAAATAGGCACTGTGTTTAATTGAACCGTGATCATGACCTGCGATCACATGGGAACGAAGAGAGAGAGAGAAAAGAGCTAGCTTGCACTAGTCCCCCATGGATATTTAGGGATTCTGATTCGACAGAAGACCAGAAAAATTCAATTTAGGTAGTGGTATGTGACACACATACTTCCACATCTTTTGGATATAGAGAATGGGCTCATATTCCTTCTGAAAAGAGGAAAGTATTAGATCCATAGAGCACACCTTGCATCTTTGTGGGATACCCAAATGATTTGAAGGGGTACAAATTCATTCATCCCTATAAAGATTAGTTCATCATTGAGCGTAGTTTTCAGATTGAGGAGAGTCCTTTGCATGCACCTCCAGTGCAACATGCAGAGACTCTTGTGCTTTCATCATTTCCAGAAACTGGAGATGATGATTCCATACGCTCAGATGCTACATATTCAGACACATATTCATAAGATTATGTACATGAAAATGAGTAGGTAGTACAACCAAATGAGGATCTAGAGTCAGAGCTTCAACAAATGCCCAAGTGGGCACAATCCACACTTCAGGCAGCAGGAAACCTTGTAGGTGATCCATTGGATTTGAGGAGGACTTGATCTCAACATGTGGATCCTTCTCATGAACTTTCAGATTTTGAACCAACGATTCCCATGCATTTGTATATGGTTCAATATTTTGATCCACATACCTATAGTGAGGTTGTTGGAAATCCATTATGGGAAGAATCCATGTAGGAGGAGCATGATTCTCTCCTAGAGAATCAAACTTGGGATCTGGTTCCACTTCCACCAGGGAGGAAACTTGTCAGATGAAAATGGGTCTATAGGACCAAGAGTGTAACAAATGGTCAAGTGAGTAGGTACAAGGCTAGATTATTTGCAAAAATATTTCAGCAGATTCATGGGATAGATTATGATGAGACCTTTTCTCATGTAGAAAAGATGGATTCCATTCGCTTAGCTCTAGCCATTGCAGCAGCCAAAGGATGGGAATTTCAAAAGATGGATGTGAAGAATGATTTTCTTCATGGTGACCTTTCAGAGGAGATCTACATGGAGTAGCCACAGGGGTTCATTCATAACTCATCTTTAGTATGAATACTGAAGAAGTCTCTCTATGGCCTCAAGCAGGCACCTAGAGCAGGGTATGAAAAAATGGATTCTTACTTGATTTCACATGATTTTGTTAGATGTAAATTTGATTCTAATGTTTACATGTTGAGGACTACTAACTCTGTGATGATTTTAGTACTCTATGTTGATGATCTTTTGATCACTGGTAGCTATGCTTCAACCATTGCTTTGGTAAAAGATATTTTGCATGGTAGGTTCTCTATGACGGACATGGGTCCACTACACTTCTTTCTTGGTCTTGAGATTATTTAGGATGCTTCCGACATCAAAATTTCTCAGGATACGTATTCCAGGGATCTTCTGGATAGATTCCACATGACAGAGTGTAAGTCTGCACCTACACCCTTCTTATCTGGGATCAAACTTGAGGATGGCAGAGATACACCATTAATGGAAAACACTTTGTATCGACAATTGGTGGGGAGTCTTTTGTATCTCACCCACACCCATCTAGATATATCATATGCGGTAGGAGCATTTTCCAGATACATGAAGGAACCCCATGATCTACACTGGAAGGATTCCAAGTGCATCTTCATATATGTGCAGGGCACCATGAGTTACGATATTCACTATGCAGTTGGTTGTGCATTATATCTCATAGGATTCATAGATTTATATTGGGTTGGTGATAGCACAGATCGCAAGTCCATGTCCATGTACACTCTTAGTTTGGGGCTAGGCCCAATTTGTTGGTCAATTAAGAAGTAATCAACCATTGCTTTGTCTTCCACAGAGGTCGAGTACAAAGGAGTAGTCAACTGTGTCATTCAAATACTTTGGCTTCAACACTTCCTTACCGATATTGGTATCCAGTTTCACTGTTCGACTATCATATGGTGTGACAATCAGAGTACACTAAGATTTTGCAGAGATCCAGTACAATGACAACGAACCAAACACATTGAGGTCCACATGCATTTCATAAGAGATTTAGTACATGACATGATCATTGATTTGTAGTTCTGTCCTTCCTCTAAATATACTATCGACATATTCACCAAGACCTTCACTAAGAAGAAGTTTCAGACTTTGCGGGATCGTCTTGTAGTGAAGAACACAATTGCCTAGCAGCTACCTTTTCTTCTTTTTATGCATTTTCTTTTGAGGGGGAGTTTTGTTCCCACGTGGTTTTCCCTCTTTCCTCATTTTTGTTTAGTGTTCATTAGTTGCATTGTACATGAGTATATAATATGGCCATGTAGCTGGGACTCATTTTTTTGTCCATATTCATGTTCAGGGGGGTGTTGGAGAAATTTATATTTTCGGCACAATAGTTCATTGGGAGTTAACTGATTAGTTCTATTTTAAACCATCACTATTATGCATGCATTCCTAAAAAAATCTCAATGCAACTCACTGCTTCTTCACTTTTCTTAATTATGGGATGTCATTCCCTATATGAGTGCATATCACTCACTCATTGAACAAATCATAATATACATTGATTCTCATTCTTCATATTGTATATCTCTTCCTTTTCTTGATAAGATATGTTTGTGTATGCTTTAGCCAGGTCTCCTGTGTAGGTTTCCATGAAACACTGACATGGTATAGGTGTTGATGTGAATGGTTGATGCATGGTATAGGTTGGTACATGGTATGGTACATGCACATATCTTGTGATGGTATGTTGGTGACTTCGGTACATGCTTGGTAGAGACATGTGTTGGAGATGGTGGACATCTAGTTGAGAGGTTCCCTTGGTATATGATACATGTGAGAGGATCCAGTGATAGGTTGGTCATGGTCATGGAACCCACAATTTTTAGAGGAATAAAGACATGAAGGTTGGTATAATTACATGTAAGATTGTCATAGATGGATAGTATGTGTCAGGACATTTCTTTTGATATATGGTATGCCATGTAGTTCCTCATAGTTGAGGAGATATGGCTCTGTGAAGTTGGAGGACCCTAAAGAATATTATAGAATCCTATAGAAGGCCATCAAAAATCTTAACCAGTCAAAGTGGTTGCAAAAATATTAATTAATTGTTTAAAGATTAATTATTGCAATGATTAATTAATTATTGAAAAAGATTAATTAATTATTGCAAGGATAGTTAATTATTGTAGGGATAATTAATTATGGTAGGGATAATTAATAATTGCATGCCATTATTGAAAAAGAAGAGTCAAAGTTTATATGTTGGAATATTGTTTTTATTTATGTCAAATATTAAACAAAGTTGCATGTTGAAGTAAAGTGGAAGTAAACATAAGATAACATGTTGCATGCGAGTTGCATGACAGTTGCATGTCATTAAGAAATTTCTCTTTATAACAACGAGAAGAGTCCATTGCAAATCACTTCTATGTATTCACTTATGAGAATATAGGTTGGAGGAAAAAAATTCCAGGTGAAGTAAAGAAGGCCGAAAATCCAAGGGAGGATGAAGTTTTTCTAAGGTATGTTATTTACAAGTCAAATTACCATTTTTATTATAATTTTTTTTATAGAATGATTCATATAGAAAAAAATGGAATTTGTTGATAAGATATATGAAGGTAGCTATGGTATAATTTTCAGCTTATGGGTCATTGTACTTTTAGAGATACACTCTGTGGAATATAGGGATTTTGACTAGTCCTGAAACTAGTTTTAAACAAGTGTTTTGGGTAAAATAGTCATAACTTCTTCATAGAGAATAAAATTGATGTGATACCAATTGAAATTAAAATATTACAAGACATAGTTTGTTATGTGTGATTTTCAAAATAATATATAAAATATTGAGCATGTGGCATGTCGTACAAGTTCTCTCTCTAGAATAAGCCATAATTTAGCAAGGTCTGCCATTTTCTCTATAACTTGTTTTAGGAAATGATTCAAGGAGTGAAACTTAGAGGAATTTTAGAATACATACTAAAGAAGGTTGGTTAAATTTTTCATACCTTTATTCATTACAAGTACAAATTTATTCATTTTGAAAGTTAGGGTTTGTGACTAATCCAAAACTAGTCCCGTGAGACTGAGGTAAAGGTTGACAATGATAGGTTGTGGTGACAGGTTGATAGTGACAATGATGGTATATTATTCCAGTGATAAGAACAATGATAGGTTGATGTGGTAGTGACATATTGGTCTACATTTATATTTCAGGGTAGTTGGATGGAGAAATGAAAGGGGGTTGTAGCCTCCTTCCAGTTGTAGTTGGTAAATTAGGGAGTTGGAGCTTCCTTCAGGTTGGAGCCTGAAAATTAGGGGTTGGAGCCTCCTTCCAGTTGGAGCTGGAAAATTGTGAAGTTGGTGCTTCCTATGAATGCATTTCTTCTGACATATAATAAAAGAATTATGTGGTTTTCTCCCACATTGGGTTTCCACATAAATCTTGGTGTACTGTGTATCTGTGATTATTTTATCATGCATTGTTGATATACTAAACATAGATGATAAAATGTTGAATGGTAACTTATCAAGTTAATGTTTATATGCTCTGATTATTGAATTTTTTATATTGTGGTTAAAAGTGATAAAAGTTTTCATATTGATTCACCCCCCTCTTAGTATTCCAACAATTGGTATTAGAGAAGGTCCTTCAAGAAGAAGTTTAACCACTGGAAGGTAGATCATGGAAATAAATGATATGTATAATATGGAAGTAATAGTTCAATGGTCAAAATGGTTTGAAATATAAAATATGGAGCAACATAATGAAAACATTTCTACATGCATAAGGATGTGATATTTGGCGATCAATTGCGACATGGTACACAACTACAAAGAAGATTTTTAATATTGCAACCAAGAAGGAATTGAAAAGGGACAACAAGATAACAATGGATTTTATCATGAAAGTATTACTTGATTCAGTGAAAACCAAAGTGGGACAATGTGTATCAGCCAAAGAGCTTTGGGATAGCTTACAAGATCTTTACGCAATGCAAGGAACAAATGAAAATTTAGTAGGTGACAACTCCGATGATGAAGAAGTCAATAGAGGTGAGTATTTTTTCTTTAATTGTGAAGAAGTAGGAAATATCAAAATTCAATGCCCTTATTTGAAGATTGGAAGTGATGAGACAAAAAATCCCAATGAAATAGAAGACAATCCTGAGATTGAAAAGAAAAAGAATCATGAAGTAGAATTTAGTCGACAAGAAAGAAAAATGAAGAAGAAATAATCTCCTTGAAGATCCAACTTGAAGAGGCAAAGATAATGGAAGAAGTCATGAAGAATCATATGATGAAGAAAGAAGAAGAGGTTGAGAAGCTTGAAGAAGAACTTGTCATGTTGAGAGTAAAATTTTTCAAGCTCAGTAAAAACGTTGAAGAAGCATCCACAACATCAACAAAGAAAGTTGAAGAGAAATGTCACAGGTTACTGTAAAGGAAGAATGAAGAAAATGTAAAGAGTTACGTAGAAGTACTTAAAGGAAGGAATCATGGTTAGTAAGAGTCCAAGAGGAAGGATACCTTTTCAAGAACACCATCTACTTTCATACAACAAATAATATTCAACTATGATCGTGATCAACCAAGCCATGAATTCAGAAGGACTACATCACAGAGAGGATCATCTACTCCCATGTATCAAAGTGTATTTTATGATTATTATTTTCATTGTACTAAATTTGGACACAAATCTGTAGACTGTAGAGAATATGGAATAAAAGTTCAATCAAATAGTGCTTATGTGGCTCTTCGCAATATTGAATGTCACAAATCCCACAATTATGGTCACATAGCTCGAAATTGCAAAAGTTTGATAGAGACATCCATGAAACAAAACACTGATAGTAGGAATAAGAAGGTTTTGAAAATAAAAGAAAGACAAGAAGAGCAGATGAATGAACATGTCCTAGAGATTTCAATATTTGCAATAGTACGAGAAAGACTAGAAAATAAAGTGAAAGAAGAACAAGTCTCAAGGATCATATTGTTAGAATCTGCAACAGTGCAAGATCATAATGCAGAGCATGTAAAGGAAGAAAAATTCCCATAAATCATACTCCCAAGATACATAGTAGTACAATATCATGATGTATCCACAGAAAAAGAAGAAGACTAATGTGAATTAGTGTGGATTCCTCCATTGTTCCGAGCCATCCGGCTTGGATATTCCTAGGTAATATGAATATTGAACAGGGGGAATCTATGCAACAACTATTACAGTTCATAGATCTATCCTTCAGACAACATGAAGTGTTTAAGAGTGGTGCTATACATATTTGATTCAAAGTGGTTCGATGACAGAGATATTCATAAAGGACATATCCAGGTAGGAATATATTCATTGCAAATTTTTAGTGTTTGATTTGTAGTTGAGTAGACCAATGGACATAGTTTTTTCAGTTTTAGATGAAAATATGCGATGATCAGTTGCAACAGATTTAGAGAAGTCTTAAAAATAGTGAAATTACATATGGGTCAACATTGTGGACAGTTGTGTAGAAGAGTCACGATCAATATGGGTCACCTGGACAAGGATGTATTTGTAAGACACTTGGCAGGATTGGCTAGATATACGTTAGTGGATGAGAGCATGAGTTCAGGATAGATTGTTTCAAAGACTAACTCAGAGAATGTTGGATGTTTTTTATAATGAAATATTTGAATGATTTTATATATGCCAGTGATTTACAAGAGGAAGCACCAATGGATAAAAAATCCAAAATGATGCAGGTACAAGAAGACCTACATTTTATTTACATAAAATATTGTAGAGAAGACAAGGAGAGAGAAATAGTCAAAGAAGATATCAAAAGAGTGAATATAGGGAGATCATCCCCAAAGAAAATCTCAAATAGGGGGAGAAACCCCAGAGAGAGAGTTTCCCTTTTCCCCAGGATGTTAAAAGGGGAGAGAAGAATAGAGGCATGAAGACAGGGGGAGCAGCCCCAAGGAAGATACCCTTTTCCATTGATGTCAAAGGGGGAGTGATAGAAACATTTATGAGGAGAGATGGCCAGAAGGGGAGCATAAGCATGGTGTTTTCATGTCTAAGTGTTGCCATCAATGCTAAAGGGGGACATTGTTGGAAAGTTGGTTGTCATTGATGTCAACCCTTGGTTATGAGTGATCTTAGATATTTATGTCAACCCTTAGAGAGTGTTCTTAGAGATTGATGTCAACCCTTGGAGAAGTCTGGAATCCCTAGATATGTGGATGAGATTGTTGGAAAGTTGGTTGTCGTGTTATAGGTCTACCATTGATATTGACACATTGTTAAGGTATACACTTGTTATGGTATAGATTGTGGTACAGGTTGATGTACATGGTTGGAACATGGTATGGTATAGGTGTTGTTGATGTGCATGGTTGGTACATGGTATGGTACATGTGTTTATGTGCATGGTTGATGCATGGTACAGGTTGGTACATGGTATGGTACAGGAACATATCTTGTGATGGTATGTTGGTGACTTCGGTACATGCTTGGTAGAGGCATGTGTTGGTGACGGTGGACATCTGGTTGAGAGGTTCCCTTGGTATATCATCCATGTGAGAGGATCCAATGATAGGTTGGTCATGGTCATAGAACCCACGATTGATAGAGGAATAACGACACGAAGGTGAATATACTTGCAGGTAAGACTGTCATAGATGGATAGTATGCATCATGCCATTTCCTGTGATATATGTCATGCCACGTAGTTCCTCATGGTTGAGGAGATATGGCTCTTTGAATTTGGAGGAACCTAAAAAATATTCTAGAAGCCTCTAAATGGTCATCAATAAGCTTGAACATTCAAAGTGGTTGCAAAAATATTAATTAATTGTTGAAATATCAACTATTGCAATGATTAATTAATTATCGAAAAAGATTAATTAATTATTGCAAGGCTAATTAATTATGGCATGGATAATTAATTATGGCATGCCATTGTCGAAAAATAAGATTCCAATTTTATATGTTGGAATATTGTTTTTCATTTATTTCATATCTTAAACAAAGTTGCATGTCGAAGTAAAGTGGCAATAAACAAAAGATAACAGGTTGCGTGTGAGTTGCATGTGAGTTGCATGTCATCATGAGTTGCATGTCATTAAGAATTTTATCTTTATAACATAGAGAAGAGTCCATTGAAAATCACTTATGTGTATTCACTTCTCAAAATATATGTTTGAGACAGAGAAGTCCAGGTGAAGTAAGGATGGCTGAAAATCCAAGGGAGGATGAATTTTTTCTAAGGTATGTTATTTATAGGTCATATTACCATTTGTGCTATAACTTGTTTTCTAGAATGATTCAAATAGAAATAATTGGAGGCTGTTGATAATACATATCAATGTAATTTCGATAGAAATTGCAGCTTCTGGGTCGTTGTACATTTGGAGATAAACTCTGTGGAAGATAGGAATTTTGACTAGTCTTGAAACTAGTTTTAAACACGTGTTCTGAGTAAAATAGTCATAAATTCTTCATACATAATCAAAATGATGTGAGACCAATTGAAATGAAAATATTACAGGCCATATTTTGATGTGCAGTATTTTCAAAATAATATATCAAATATTGAACACGTGGTATGTCGTACAAGTTTGCTCTCTAGAATAGGCCATACTTCAATAAGGTATGCCATTTTCTCTATAACACATTTTCAGGAATGATTCAAGGAGTGAAACTTGGAGGAATTTCATAAGAAATACTAAATAAGGTTGGGTAATTGTTTCACAACTTTATTCATTATAGGTACATATTTATTCTTGTTGAAAGTTAGAGTTTGTGACTAATCCAAAACTAGTCCCATGAGACTAAGGTAAAGGTTGACAGTGATAGGTTGTGGTGACATGTTGACATGAAAAATGATGGTATATCAATCTAGTGATAGGGACAGTGATAGGTTGATGTGGTAGTGAAATATTGGTCTACATTTGTATTTCAGGGCAGTTGGACGAGGAAAATAAAGGGGGTTGTATAAAATTTTGGTGATTTTTAAGGTAAAATAATTTTATCCTTTTGAATTTGGGTGCATCATTTTTCAAATAGAGAATATTTTTTTGGGAAAAACCTTGGAAAATTATCCCATGAGAGAAATTTAGCCCCTAAAATCATCCCTACCCAGCTTGAGAAAGAGAGTGGTAGCTCTACCTTGCGAGGCGAGCTTAGAGCTAAAGTATTCTGGTTGTGGTTGTGTGTGGTCCCTTTGCGGCTTGGGGGGCTAAGGGGGAAGAAGAGTACCCCTAGCGTTGGCTGGGAGGTACCGATGAAGTCTCAACACTAGCAAGTGGGAGATCGAAAGGAGCATCGCTGCAAAAGGACGTCTTCGGTTTTGAAATTTTTCGTCGTCGGTTACGGTATTTTCATTGAGTTTTGTAAATTGTATTAAGCTTAAATTTTGTATATTGATTTAGAATTTGTGTTGTAAACTGCAAGAGACTTATAATTTAGGATTTTAAGGCATCCTTTATGTTTTTGTAATTTAGAAGGGGATTCAAGCACGACCGTCACCCTTTTTCCATCCTAGATTATTAGAATGTTTGTATTCGTTGTCTCCCACTCACCA
>SNQJ01S0105251.1:0-18712 GCA_010110895.2 Picea sitchensis
CTCAGTGCACAGATAGAACTATATGTTTTCATATAATATATCAAGAAACACAGTTCTGTGGATGTAGCCCTAGGGAGAGGATGAACCACGTATATATTGTTGTTCTTTGTGACTGATGATGTGTTATTTGCTATCTATTATTCTATTATTGCATTGTTGTGTTAAATCTGAGATATAACTTGCCAAGTAAGCTTAAGAGTGGTAACTAGTATCTATATTGTTGTGTGTCTTTGTCCTCGACCCACTTTTCATTTCCTCTGGTTGTAGACACATGTGTCATGCAACCCCCTATTGCTACTTTGGGTGAGACTGCATCTACTTCGCAGGTGTTGCCGAAAGGGCCAGTAGTTAGGGCTTGTTGGTGCGTTGTTAGAGTTGAACCCTGGGTCTGCCCCTTTTTCAAAAAAAGTAAGGGTATGAAAATTAATGCAAGAAGTTCTCTAGGAGGACTCTATACTCTATGGAATACATAGATGTTCCACTTGGAAGAAAGTTATCAGGGAATGAATTGGATTATGGTCAAGTTGGCTCATATTCCTATAGGTATGTCATATCTCATAATTATTGTTTACTTGCCTAATAATTATTTGGAAAAAATAGAATGATGGAACTCCCTTTTGGATTTGGAAAATGGGGATCCTCTTCAAAATTTCATTATAGCAGGGGATTTCAATATCAAAAGACTCTGGAATAAAAAATATGTGTAACTATTGTCCATGATCAATTTCGTGAAAAGATGGATGATTCAATTTCATCTATGGATATCATTGATGTTCCTCTCGTAAAAGGAAAATTTACATGGAACAATAGAAGACCAGGGCCTGGACATATAGGATCTAGTCAAGACCAATTCTTAATAAGTATCTCCTTTCTCTCTCTTTCAACTTTCTTCTCCTCCAAAATTCTTCCTTGGGATGGCTTTGATCATCACCCTATCTCCTTATCTTTTGAAAAAGAAGTCAATTGGGGGCATATCCCCTTTCGATTTAATCCCCTATGGATGGAGAATTCTGACTTTTTCTCCCTTATCTCCAGAACTTGGTGTCAATGGATCACAGGATCCCCAGTGTATATCTAGGAACATAAGCTCAAGCTCACAAAATCGACAATCAAGCTTGGGGAAAAAATATTGTCTCGTCCTCTTCAATTGGATGTTCAGGAAAAGCAGAAAAATTAGAGGCCATACAAGAAAGTATAGAGAGAATGGATGTCCAACCATAAATTCTACAAAGGGAACATGTGCCACATTGTGAATATATTAAAGCTCTGAAAGATGAAGAATCAATGTGGAGGCTAAAATCAAGAAGCTTATGGTTATAGGTTGGGGACAAGAACACAACTTTTTTTCCATAAGCAAACTAAAGTAAGACAGTGGAAAAACAAATTATATGAAATCAAGTCCCCGATAGGAGAATTAATTCAGGATTTTGAACAAATAAAACAAGAAGAAACCACACATTTTAATCTATTGTACACTAAACAAGGGGAAATTGATGAGGAGTTGAATAACAAATTTATATCTTACCTCCCACAATTGGTTTCAGAAGCAGATAATCAAGAGATAAATAAACACATAGAGGAAGAGGAAATCTTGAAGGAAATCAATCAATTTAGTTCAGATAAGGCTCTAGGTCCTGATGGGTTCACCATTCATTTTTATAAAAGGTTTTGGTCCATTATTAATTTTGATTTCATTAGAATCATCAAATATGTTCAAAAGTCTTATCGTTTAGGGGGATATACAAATTCAACTTTTTTTGTTTTGATTCCAAAAGAAAAAGGAGTTTCCCCCTTTGATAGATTTCATTCCATTTCATTGTGTATTGTCTCTTATAAAATCATGGCAAAGATCATAGCTAACATCATGAAGCCTCTCCTATGTTCCTTAATCCTTTCCAATCAAGGGGGGTTTGTGGTGGGAAAACAAATTTGGGACAACATAATATTAATTCAGGAGGCGATTCATGTAAGTCACAGTCAAGGAGAAAAGGGTATGGTGATAAAAATTGATACGGCAAATGTTTTTGATAGAGTAAACCATGAATTTCTCAAGGTTGTTTTAAAAAAGTTCGGGTTTAATCAATATTTTATCTCTTGGGTGAATTCTTGTATTTCTAATCCTTGGATAGCCCCTCTAATCAATGGAATACCAACTCCTTTCTTCAAAGCCTCAAGAAGATTAAGACACGGATGTCCTCTATCACCTCTTCTCTATGTGATTATGTGAGAATCTATGAATCATCGAGTGGAGTGGGAACGTATCAATGGATCAATTCCAGGTCTTCATATATCCAAGAGGGTCAAAAGAATTAATCACTCCCATTTTGTTGATGATACTTTGCTTTTAGGTGGTGCTTCTAGAATTATGGAAAGGCGTTTTAAATTGGTGTGGAATCAATTTACTCAGATATCTGGAGGTCTCACACATAAGAATAAAAGTTAGATATATTCCTGGAACATTAGTGCGGGATGTATCTTGGCCATCGCTCAAATATTATATTTCCTTATTTCACATGACTAAAATATTTTTAAATAGTTGGGGATGCCTATTTGTTTGAAATCCCTCCCAGGGGAATACTGGCATATAATTCTATAGAAAATCAGAGAAAATATGGAAGTTTGGGGGGTGATTTGGTTAAACCCAACTAGGCATTTGGTCCCAATCAAATCAATTCTATCCTCCTTGCCATTATTTCAATTTTCTTTCCTCTTGGTGCCCATGGGAATTAAAAAGGCCTTGGCCCAACTCATTCAAATGTTTCTATGGAAAGGTGGAAAATCTAACACAAATAAATTCCATTTGGTTAATCGGAACATTGTAAAATATCCCAAGGAACATGGGGGGATTGGGGTTCGAGATCCAGAACTGGTAAACATAGCTTTGGGCTCAACTTCTTTGGCGGATTATCACTGTAAAATAAGAATGGTGGAAATTAGCTATTGTTAAAAAATATGGCTTGGACATTAGAAGATGATGCGTGGATTTGATCCCCCCACATATTCTTGGTTCTCCTATATTGAAGTTGATCCATGCCTCCATTTTATATTTTCAAAAGGATCTATTTTGGGTTCCAAGTAATGGAAAATTCATCGACTTATGGAAGGAAAACATTTTAAACTTAATCCCTTTGGAACAAGATACACAATATGAATATTTAAAGAGGTGGTTGGAGACTCATCAAAAATCAACTTTGTTTGATATTTCCACATGGAATAATGATGGTACCTGAAAAAATTGGAGTCTCGGGGAACATCCACCACAATTGTAAAACTAGGCTTAGTCCATTATTAATGCTCTAAGGGGGGCGAATCCAGTCCACTGGAACAATCAAGATTGTCGTGGTTGGGGTTCTAAGGGTTACTTAGTGTTGGGCAGGTAGTTTTTGGAAAAGAATAGTGAGAAGAGATGAGGTACAAGGAAAAAACGTAGGATCAAGAATATCAATAAGATCAAGAAAGAGGAGAAGACGGGGGACAAGAAATAACAACTAGCATAAAATACGAGAAAACCAATCATGCATGAGCTGTATCCAGATCATAATGAGTTGTCACCAGCCGAGAAGGAGTGGTATCCAACTCATTATGAGATGGAAAAAAAACATGAAAGAAAGGGCATACAATATTAAAAAGACCTGCAAAGTCGATGAGGATGATGAGAATTGAAGAACATTTGAGAGGATTCTAGGTTTTGGTTTCTATTATAGGATATTGTGTGTGTACAGAAACTACCAATGAAAGAAGAGTAATTTTGTGTATTGAACATGCATTGTAGCGCAGAGCACAAGGAAAATGCCTCAAATATAATAAAGAAGAAAATATTTTGTGGACGTAGCCCAAGAGGGGGTGAACCACGGTATCTATGTGTATAATTGTGTTGTCGAATGATTATTCATGTTTGCATTGTGATAATTCTTACATTTACTATGGTTGAATGTTTATCTTTATTGATATTGTTGATAGATTAATGTGTAATAGCTTTAATCATATGCCTTAATAATAAGTGATGTGAATATAGATTGATATGCACAAAGAATTAAGTAACGAGGAAATTTTAACTAGTATCTAGTGCATGAAAGGATCCTGTAGGTATGAAAAAATGGGTCTCCCTTCATTCCCTCACCGCTGTAGAATCTTGGTTCCTACAGTCCCCATAAAGTTACCTCGGGTGAGATTTCACTTTCTTGCAGGTGATGTTGAAAGGGTTGGTACCTGTAGGGTTTTGTTGGACTAATTACCTTGAAACTAGGGTCTTAAACCCATCCATGCATGCCAACAAATGGTTTCGTTGTTGGCATCTGGAAGTTAAAAGTGAGGGAATGTTTTGGAGACCAACGAGGAAGGAGATAACCGAATGGTTGGAACAAAAAGAACAAGAATTTTCTCAGAAGGAGAATAAAAACCCTCGGTTAAAGAATAAGCAATGGTCGCAAAGGTATGTATACATAGATTTGCATGAGATCATTTTCGGTGAATTTCCTAATATTTTAGTAGAATGGCTAGAAATGTTTGTGGAGAAGACTGGTAGACATAGACCAGTTACACCAAATAACTAGACTCCTGAACTAGTGAGACAAGTGGACTCAGTAGACAATAAGACGTTCCTCGTAGTGGAATTTTGTCTAGATAGTATATTGGGAGGCTATGTAAAAAAAAATTCCATAGACTGTACCCAGGTTTAGAGTGTCACAGAAAGATACTTCTTTAAAGGTACGCAAGGAATATTCTTAAAATCATTAGCTGTCGGGATGAAGATGATGCTATGTGACAAGGAAGTCATGACGATGGAGTCAAACATCTAAATAATTTTGCACCTAACAAAGGGATTGGGGTTGTTGGCCAGGAGATGACCCGAGGGTAGGAAAAATGGACAAAGGAAGGGAAGACTGAGAATGAAGGAGAAATAGGAAGGGATATTAAAAGGAGAAGACAAATTTGGAGTTCTGTGTGGTGGGAGAAGGTACAAGAAGTCGAGAATTGCAGCTGAAGAGAGAGAGCAACGCAATAAGTACCCAAAACATCGTGTAGATATCTGTATCATAGAAGTATAATAGGCAGAGGGAGAAGAATAAGATATATAGTTCAGTCCATTGATAGAGGAACCCATAATTCCTTCCCGAGTCGATTCCTAGGTCGAAACAACAACCTCTTATGTGTCACCTAAATTTGAGACAATGTTCAAAGCCCTTTCTAGAGCACTTGTAATCGATAGAGGAAGTCAAAGCAGCAATAACCAGAGAAATAGTAGCAGTACCATTAATTAGAATCCACTAGTATCACGAGGAAGGGGTCCTACGCACAACAATATAGCAGGAATAGATAATACACTCAAATTATTGGAGTTCAAAGGAATTGGATCTGAGGACCCGGAACAACACATGTTCATATATGAAACCATATGGACTGCAAATAATGCCCACGATGATTGAAACAAGATTGCACAGTTGGAAACAACATTTATAGGACGTGCAATATTTCGTACATGAAGCTCCAAAGTACCAAAATATCGGGCCAAATAAGGACTTTAGCAAAAATTACACAAGCATTATTATAGGAATTCAAGAAACCAAAGTTTGAGTCACAGTACATTATTAAACTCAAGGAGATCAAACAAGTACAAACTGAGTCTATATGGGAGTTCGATCACAGGTTCAAAGATGTGATGGAGAGGTTGAAATTTCAAATACCCAATCAACAACATAGAGAGTGGTTCATTGCATGCTTGTTACCTCACATTCGCAGTCCTTTAATACAAAAAAAGGTTATGTCGTAGTCTGAGGCGCTGTAAATTACTATGAAACTGGAAGTCTCTCCGGTCAGAGACAATGACGGAGTGGCGCAAATAAAAAACCAATTAGTTGCACCAATGATTCAATTGGAGGAAATCACAAAGGGGAAAGAGAAACAAGAATAGGTTTGGTGCACCAAGTGCAAGAATGAAGGTCACCACAAAGAAGAATGTCCAACCTTAATGCAGTACTTAACAGTCAGAGCACCAAATCCACTACCAGGAGAAGGATATTGCAAGATATGTAATAAATGGGGACATAACCTTGTTGGCACAGGGACAGACCTAGGGTTCAATGCTAAAGAGCGCACCAACAAAACCCTAACTACCGACCCTTTTGGCAACACCTGCGAAGCAGATGAAGTCTCACTCGAGGTAGAGGCAGGGGTGGTTGCAGGGCTTAGATGTCTGCAACCTTAGCTGGGACACTGACCTGTGATTACAACACCTTAACAGAGCAGTTAGCAGTTACAATTCATTAATATTTAACCAGTATCTACTTCACAGTAAAAACCCTAATCATAGAGCACCGCATTATTCACCCAGATCTAGTATAAACGAGCACCAAGCACATTCACATGGGTTAGATATGGAACTTATTCATATTATTTAGCACAAAACATCAACATATCTATCTATCATTTATCTATGCCAAAGCACTAAGCAAGTAAACACATCAATACATCGCACAATCATAACAACACAAGATATACGTGGTTCACCCCCAGCCTGGGGCTACGTCCACCGAATCTTCTTCTCTTTTATTATCTTTTGTCAATATTCTACATGCATAGAGCCACAAGATCCTACTCCACATAGGACAAGAGATCTGCGCGCACTTCACCAGATCCTCCTTTGCCGAGCTAGGTTACAACACAAATCTTCTACTCAATCTCTTACAGTCACTTGCACTTAGCCTTGCAAGTCTCACACAACATGCAAAAAGCATGTACAACTATCACTTTCACTTAGCACTTGGTATCACACACTTGCACCTTTTCACTTAGCATCACATACACCTACTACTTACATCACCTAGATTTCTATTTATACATTACAAAGTGGGCTGAAACATGGGTATGCCCATGGGTCGACATCCCCATACCTGTTACATAAGCCAAAAACCCAAAAATCCCTAAACAAGGGGCCTAGATCCTGCAATCTCCACTTCGACTTGCGCTCCTCCTTCGACATCCTGTCGAAGTCCCAAAAGTAGGTCAAACATGACCAAGGAACCACGAAACTTGGTCAAAGGCCAACAAGCCCCCAACACTCATCTGTGACTTGTCCCGAGTCACTTTGATCAGGGTAGATCTGCTTCAAAAGCCTCGAGCTTGGCTCGAGCTGCTTCGACCTGTTGCTGCGCCAAGGCCTCCTGCTTGGCAAACTCTTAGATATCTGCTTTGTTGAAAGGTCCCTCTAAGTGATGTTCAACTGCCTTGATGACTTGTTCCAATTCTGCTCCTCGGCCTTCAATCTCTGCGAATAGTTGGCAGGCCTCGTCCTAGATTGGTTGGAGCCTCTGAGTCACTTCCATGACTTTTCTCTGAATGGTGTGGACCTATTGTTGAGCAGTGCGTTGTTCTTNACTTCATCCTCTCGACTGCTGACATGGGATTCAATTGCACCTGTAGTGTTTTTGCTTGCTGCTTTTCCTCCTAGAGCTGTGACTCTGGTGCCTTTAGTTTGGGATGCTCAGTGAGTCTCTCATAAGTCTGGGAACTGTGATCACTTAGTTGTTTAGATTCCATGGCGAGGGCCTTGATTCTATCAACTACACTTCAAGCAGTTGCTTCTCTCTGATCTCGTACATCCTGCGGAGTGCTGGGCACTGTTCATAGCTCCTGATGTGCGATTCTCTGTTGAAGTTGTTGGATAGCTTCTGCAAGTTGCACTACTTGATGCTCTACTGGTTCTTCCGCTTTTTTCTCTAAGCCTGTCACAGAGCGAAGTGCTCTGTTGACTACTTCTTTGACTACGAGTTGCTCTGTGAGAAACTGCTCTTTATCTTGATGGATTTGTGCTTTCTCCTCTTCAAACTTTGTTTGGAGGGAAACCTTCTCCTGCTGCGCAACTCGACGTTGCTCTATGACTAGTTTTTTCACTTGCTTTAGGGCCTCTATGGCTTGTTCTATTTCTTCCTGTGCGTGAAGAAGGCGAGCTTCGGTCGCATCAGCTATTCTGTGTAGTCGGGTAGGCTCATCTCCCAACTCTGGTGCTTCTGATGTCAGGGGTGCAGTGGATACTGCACGGCTGGATTAAAGGGCCTATTGTACCCCTCTGAGTTCAACCTCGATTCTGTCATACATATCCTCCTGCTTGGCTTCATGTTTCTGCAAGACGTCCTGCGAGGCATCTGCTACAACTGTGATAATGCCTCCAACGGTTATATTGCTTCGTCGTGGCGAAGTGCCAAGTTTCATTGTTCTGATACATCAGTGAAGTTCTAGTTTTGCAAACCTTCCTTCTGTGAAGTTCCTTCTGGAATATTCTGCAACTTTTCTATCTTTTCTCTCTTCTTACTGAGCTTTCTAGCATTCTTCCCTATAATCTTCTTCTCGGTATTCTTCTTTCCATTCTGAGTCTTATCTCCTTTTGGCATAGTAACTTCACGTTGTTGATGGTATTTCATAGGGTTCAAGGGAAATACTTCTTCTCTGTCTGGAGTAGGTGCTCCACTCTTCTGTGAGTCTTCTTGTGTTCTTTCAACTTCGACATCGAAGTTTCTAGTTCTAAACAAATTTGATTTGTTCTCCTGTTCTTTGATCAAGTGCACTATCCTCTTAGTCATGAAATATTTTAATTCTTGCATCTTCTGTTCTAAGACTTCCTCTTCTTTTCTTCTGGCCCGATCCTTCTCAATCCAGGTTTTTCCTAGTAACATAGAAAATGGGGTGTTGCTCTCAATAAATTTAACAACCTCAAAATTTTCTTCTGTCGAAGTTCCATGAGCCCTCATAGATATCTGGGTGAGTCTTCCACATAGGGTTATTAGTTTTCCTCTAAATAATCATATTCCTCCTAATGAAGGAATCTCCTAAAATTTCCCAAGTTCATTCTGTCATGATATTCACCTGTGTTTCTTCATCCAGAACACAGTCAATATCGAAGTCTCCTATTCTTGTTTCTATGCATTCTTTTTCTTTGAAGATCTATGATAAGTTGATATTTCTGTGAGCATTCAGGGTTTCTCTCATTTGTAGCAATACATTCTCTGATTCTTTCTAGGGTTCTGCCATGGTCTTAGTTTCTTGATCTTCCTCAGGGTTTTCTTGTCTCATATTCATTCTTTCAACCTTAGCAATCATTCTAGGGCAATCCAAAACTTCATGGTCCATAGATTTACAACAAAGACAACTAGGTCTTCTATCAGGGCATTCCTTAGCAAGATGTCCTGGTCTTCTGCAACTATAACAAAGAGTTACTCCTCTCTTTCTTTTGAATGATCCCCAACCTTTTCTGTACTGTGCACTAGGGTCACAGTAACTAACCTACAAAAAATTCTTTCTAGGATCTTGCATCCATTTGTTAGTCCAAACATTCTTTATATGCATAGGAATAACATATCTTTCATCATTTCTATCAGATCTACTCATATACAACCTACTTTCTTCTAGTTGTGCCTTAGTTTTTAGGCTAGGACAAAATTTATCAAACATATGTAAATCCATACTTTCGAAATAAAACTTTCCACTTATCTTACCTTTTCAATCAAAACTTTTCATTGTTCTTACCTCTATCAGAGCACAAAGCTTCAAGATCTTACCTCTTTTCTTTAGATTTGACTTCTCTTCTTAGCACAAATATTTACAGGTCAAGTAGAATATTGTGCACTAAAGCAATAGATCTACACACAGAGCTTTCTTTTCTTCATTTCCTAGCAATCACAATTTCAGGTCGAATACTGCGCACTTCAGCAGTAGATCTATGCACAAAGCTTCTCTTTTTCTTTACTTCAGTTCCCAACAATCATAGTTTTAGGTCCCAACAATGGAACTATTTGTTGGCATAGGGGAAGACCCAGGGTTCAATGCTCAAGAGCACACCAACAAAACGCTAACTACTGAGCCTTTCGACAACACCTGCGAAGCAGATGAAGTTTCACCCGAGGTAGAGGCAGGGGTGGTTGCAGGAATCATATTTCTTGAACCTTATCTGGGACACCAATCTGTGACTACAACACCTTAACAAAGCACTTAGTAGTTATAGTTCATCAATATTTAACCAGTATCTACTTCGCAGTAAAAACCCTAATCACAGAGCATCGCAATATTCACCCAGATCTAGTATAGACGAGCACTAAGCACATTCACATGGGTTAGATATGGCACTTATTCATATTATTAAGCACAAAACATCAATAGATCTATATGTCATTTATATATGCCAAATCACTAAGCAAGTAAACACATAAACACATCAATACATCACACACATCATAACAACACAGGATATACATGGTTCACCCCCAGCCTGGGGCTACGTCCACCAACTCTTCTTCTCTTTTATTATCTTCTGTCAATATTCTACATGCATAGAGCCAGAAGATCCTACTCTGCATAAGACAAGAGATCTGTGCGCACCTCGCCAAATCCTCCTTCCCCGAGCTAGGTTACAACACAAAGCTTCTACTCAATCTCTTACAATCACTTGCACTTAGCCTTGCAAGTCTCACACAACATGCACAAAGCATGTACACATATCACTTGCACTTAGCACTTGGTATCACACACTTGCGCCTTTTCACTTAGCATCACATACAACTACTACTTACATCACCTAGTTTTCCATTTATACATTACAAAGTAGGCCTAAACATGGTTAAACCCATGGGCCGACATCACCATACCTATTATATAAGTCCAAAAGCCAAAAAACCCTAAACAAAGGGGTCGAGATCCTGCGATCTCTGCTTCAACTTGCGCTCCTCCTTCGACAGCCTTTCGAAGTCCCAAAAGTAGGTCAAACATGACCAAGGATCCTCAAAACTTGGTCAAGGGCCAACAAACCCCCATGAGTGCCAGTTCAATATGATTATTATTTAGTTTTTGTAAATCAGTAGGACATGAGGACAAGGATTGTCGAGCATTTGATCTGATGAGGGAGCACACATCATACATGTACAAAATTCAGGAAGAGAGCATTGCAACAAAAGGGGGAGAGCATTATAATACTCCAAGATGATTTAATCAATGAAATCGAGGAGGATTTGGTAGGGATAGAGGTAGAACAAAATTTGGCAGAGGAGGATGAGGCACCATAATATGTTATAACTGTAACCAACTAGGACACCTAGCATGAGATTTCCAAAATCCCTACACAACATGCACTTATTGTTGGGCGTTAGAACATGCGACAGAGGACTGTCCACAATTGTTGGAAAATGGCAGGCCAGAGGGAATCAAAACTAGAACCTAAACATTCAAAATATTTCAGCCGAGACAAGGGATGAAGGACCCAAACTTGAAGTCATTACACTGAGAGGAATGAAAACAGGAATAGATGCAACCAATGGAGGGAGACATGCTGAACAATGGGCACAGAATTCAGCAGTACATGTACCCACATTCGACCCACGAGACAAAAAATAAACCTATAAATGGATGAGGGAGGAAATGTTGCGACAAAAGTGGGCAACATCAACATACTCTATACCATATACGCTCGATAGGATTCCCACTGATGATCAGGCCATGACCAAAGGATCACTGGAGAAGGTAAGCACCTTAGGAAATTTTTTGAAAAGTTTCTTAGAGTTGGTCGAAGATGAAAAATCATTGCATACATTATGCTCTATGATTGATCACTGCGATCAAGGAAAGGTGGCCCCTACTAATAATAAAGTAGTGAACCAACTATTGCGCAAGAAAAAAACCAACGAAGAATTCAAATTTAGCGTGCGGATTGGAGAATACAACATAGACAATGTAATCTTAGATTTAGGGTCCGATGTGAATGTGTTACCTAATCATACATGGGAGATGACGGGGAAACCGAATTTAGTGTGATCACCCTCCAATTGAGCCTATCCAATCAATACAAAATAGTACCTATTGGCAGATTAACATGAATACCTGTGAATATAGATGGAGTGTGCAACGTCGCAGATTTCAAATTTATCGAGATTGTGGATGACAATCAACCATACCCAATGTTAATGGGACTGGAATGGGTGTTTCATAACCAAGCCATTATGAATTTAAAAAGGAGAGACATGATATTTGAAGTAGGTGACTTGAAAGTTATTACGACCTTAGACCCAAAATATGGAAGGAGGTACACAACACCAACAAAGGGTGATGAAATTGATAACATGTACAACACTACCATGAGGATGGATGATTATGTTAACCCCACTACAGATGAAGCACTGAGTTGGAGAAGCATCAGTTAGTTCACATCAAATTCAGAAGCAGGTTTGGAAAATTGACAGCAGAGAATGCATGAAGTCTCAACACGCTGATGCACATGCATGACCAAATCAATACATTGGATTGGAATAGAGTTGTGGAACCCACCTAAGTATCATGGGTTAAAAAACATAACAATATTAGTATAGACATTTGAGGCATGAGTACCAGAGAAACAAAGGCTACTAGCACTAGACATCATATTGAAAGCCACCCCAACAAGATGGTGGTCGACACACAAAGAAAACATGGATGACTGGAGACAATGTAGGAGACTAATCCAGATAAGTTTCAATACTGAGGAGGGAGATATGATGCAAAAGTATACTTGGGAAGGAAACCAAATAGCTCATGTTGCGCAGTGTGAAAAGGCATGGAAATCGATCCCAAGGAAAGAATGGACACACAAGTTCATAAATACCCTGGATACCATTCCAAAGAACTGGTACCTAGAATTGGAGATGCAAAAGGATGCAACATAATGGAATTACATAACTCAAAGGTTCCAGGAAAAGTTTATCTTTCATAATGAGTCACCCCTCATAAGTACAACACTACAAGTGATTAAACATAAAATATTCACCAAAACATACTCAATGGAAGTAATACTTGTATGCGGTGCACATAATGCCACTATGACGGTTCACACGCTATTGAAATGTTACAATGTGACCTAGGAGAATCATGAAGAAGAAGATCCCCACAACATCCAGGTACTGGAAACATAAGGGGAATGAACAGTTGAGGGCCCGAAGATGGAATCTACAAACATACGCAGAACCAGTAAAGACAAGAAAAGTTAATATTGGGATATAATAATTCCCTAAGTTTTCACAGATAGGAGACTACTAGGATGGCGAAATAGTAGAAAGGATATTCAAACTACTGTGAAAATACCAAGACTTATTCCCTACTACATTCTCAGAGATGAAAGGGATAGCGGGAAAGCTAGGGGTGACGAGGATTCCACTAAAGAAATATGATAAACCAGTGAAATAGAGACATACATGTTGAATCTAATATATAAAGAAAAATTAAACGAGGAAATAGATCGCATGCTAAAGAGAGGAGTCATCAAAACAGTCGAGGAGTCAAAATGGATAAGTCTCATGGTAGTCTAGGACAAGAAAACTAGGGGAATTAGAATCTACGTCGACTTGAGGAAACTGAATGATGCATGCCTACATGATCCATTCCCAACGTCATTCACAGATGAAGTACTTGAAAATGTAGGCGGACAAGAAGCTTATTCGTTGATAGATAGTTTCTCAAGCTACCATCATATAAGAATTGCACCAGAAGATAGATACAAAACTACATTTGCGACACAATGGGGAAGCTTCCAATACACATTAATGTTGTTTGGGTTAAAGAACGCACCTGTTGTATTTTCAAGAGTAGTTGTTGCAGTGTTTAAGGAAGTTATTCACAAGTTTCTAGAAGTCTACTTGGATGGTTGGACTATATTTAGCCTGTTACGAGATCATGTCGAATTTCTAAGATTGATGTTGGATAAGTGTAGACAACATTAGATATCCTTAAACCTAAAGATGTGTATTTTTTGCACACCATTTGGAATATTATTGGGACACATAGTATGCAAACAAGGCTTGATAGTTGATCCTGCCAAGATTGTAGTTACTCTGGACTTACAATCATCCAAACCAGTCAAGCAGTTGTGTGCGACATTGGGTCATACCAGGTATTATAAGAAATGTATCAAAGGATACGTGCAGATTACAGACCCAGTGGAAAAATTGTTGAAAAAAGACATGAAGTTCCAGTGGAATGATGATTGCCATAAATGACTCGACACATTGAAACATAAGTTAGTAACTATGTCGATATTAATTTTCCCTAACTGGAACAAGGAATTTCATGTACACATGGATGCATCATCGATAGCATTGGGCACGATCTTATCACAACCGGGTGACAACGACATAGACGACCCAGTTTCTTTTGCAAGTAGGAAACTATCAACAACATAGAAAAATTATACCACAATAGAATGAGAGGGATTAGATATGGTCTACGCGCTGCAGAAGTTTAGACACTACTGGCTAGGATCACACTTTAAGATGTACACAAATAATTCTGCGCTTAGATATTTGGTCAACAAGCTAGTGTTGGGAGGGGAAGAATTTTTAGATGGCTCCTATTGTTCCAGGAGTATGAATTCGAACTAGTAGTAAAACTAGGTAAACTCAATGCAGGACCGGATCATCTGTTGTGCATACTATCGAGAGAAGAGGTCGAAAACTTGGACGATAGCTTGCCATATGCTAAACTATTTTCATTTAAGATGGTGGATGACTACTTTACATACATTGTATAGTTCTTAAGCACAAGCATGGCCCCCTCAGACATGACGGTCGTGCAGAAAAATAAGTTGGTAGTAAAAGATGTGGAGTACAAATTAATTGCAAGAAGCTTATATAAACTAGGCGCAGATGGAGTACTACGACGTTGCGTAGTTGAACACAAAAGACAAAATATATTGGTAGAAGCGCATGATGAGATAACAAGAGGACATTATGCAAGAAAAACCACTCTGCAAAATGTCTTACGTGTAGGGTTATGGTGACCTACATTCCACAAGGACACAAAGGAATATTGTCAAACATGCGATGTTTGTCAAAGGGTCGGAAAACCCTCTAGAAGGGATGAGATGCCATTGAATCCAAAAGTTACATTACATGATTTTGATAAGTGTGCTATCGAATTTATTGTACCAATCAACCCACCAGCAAGAATATCAGGGTCTAGGTACATCATTACAACAACATAGTATCTAACTCGATGGGAAGAAGCTGTGCCAACTACAAACTCCAACACAGAAACTGCGACACTTTTTTTGTTCGAAAACATAGTAACTTGATTTGGATGACCTCAAACATTGATGAGTGATCAAGGGACACACATCATCAATAAAAATATAACATCCTTGAGTAAAGAATTCCAAATCCACCACCAAAAGAGTATGTCATACCACCCACATGTGAATGGCACAGTGGAAGCATTCAAAACAATCCTAGAGAATGCAATAACAAAAATCTGCAATGTGGGAAGAGATGACTGGGACTTAAGAATCATTGGAGGTATTATGGGCAAGAAGTTGACAGGCTAAACACCGTTTAGGTTGGTATGCGGACAAGAGGTAGTAATTCCGATGAAATTTATTATACCAAGCCTCTGCATTGTAGCTATCACATATTTTTCGGATTCAGGCGCAATATAGGAACGACTAGCACAACTGATACAACTTGAGGAGGATATATTTTCCATAGGGTTCCATAAACAAGTGAAAAATTAAAGGGAAACAACATGGCCTGACAAACACATTAAGTTGAAAAAATTCCAAGTAGGCGACCTGATACTACTATATGATAGCAAATTTAGGCAACACCCAGATAAGTTTTGCATGCACTGGTTAGGACCATATGTGATCCAAGAGGTGACAGAGGCAGGTGCTATTATGTTGGAAACACTTAATGGAGTAGCACTGAAAGGTAGGGTGAACGAAATTTGACTAAATCTCTATCAAGAGGGTGGACAAGTTGCACAATAGGAGGAACCGTGCACAAAAAAAAGCGTGCATATAGAATGGAAATGGAAACAACGTAGGGAGGGGAAACTGCACCAACCAGGGAAACCCGACACAAAAATGGTCAAGTATGCAGTAGTAATTTCACCATCCCACACGATGAGATAGTTGTCAGGTACAAAAAAAGAAGGAAATGACAGTTACGGGTGGATAAGGACAAGTCATAAAAACAACAATTATAACAACACATATAGCTGCCAAAAGGCCCCGTCATAAATCCATCATAAAAGCAAAAACTCATCGATACGCATGATTGAGTGGCAGTACATGAAAAAAATATACTAGTGGATTTGGAAATAAAACTCCATTAGTGAAAGCACCTGTCACACTATGGGCAAAGGAGATAGGCGGGAAGGCGCGAAGATTAGTACACAACTGGCAACAGGGAATAAAAGTCACCAAGACTAAAAAAAGCGAGTTATTGTTACTTAGCAGTTACAACAAAAATAGAGAGCACAAAGAGAGAAAGTACAGAGCTTCACTAACTGCTAAAGCAAAGTTAATGATAGAAAATGGAGCCACCCAAAACAACAACAACAACAATGGTACCAAGAAAGAGTCGCACCTGAGTGGTTGTATCCGGTCCAAAGATTAAGGAAACCCGGGGTGCATCCTCATTGAAGCTGAGCTTTCCTCATGACTACATACTGTTAAGGAAGGATGATGCCCCACTAGTCGCATTGTCGAAGAACCTGGACTATAGGTTGGTGACTCCAACGATTCCTAAGGGAGTAATTCTTGACAAGGACATGTTGGGGAAGGTTCCCCAACTAAGATATGTATATCATGACATTACAGAGGTGGTGAAGTACCCTGAACTTGCACCCCATGAATAGTTGTAACTCTAGGTAGATCCACTCATTAAGTAAAGCGTCCCAGTTACCAAAGTTTGGGCAAGAGGATTGGAGCGAGCAGACCTCCTCAACCTATTTGATATCCCACACTTCGGCCACAACAATGAAATTAATGTCTGTGTCAAACTCCTACTATCTTGCGTACATGGGGGTACATGTGGTTGGATATGTGAATATCAATTGATACAGACCGGATAGCACGAATCGCTGGACTACCCACCAAGGGGAAAGACCCTACAATGCTATTTGCATATAAAAAAACATAAAGAGCACAGTCAGAGGCAATGAAAGGGAAGTTTCACATGGTTAGAGGGGTTTACGGCCTGGATGTGCCAACTGTATGCAACCTCACAGTTCAAATAACCACACAGATGTTAGCATGAAAATTTCTACGGAAATGAGGGAAGTATCAAGTCCCAACATGGGTAGTAGATTCAACAGAGAAATGTGTGGAAGACACTACACTGATATGGGGCCCTTTCTTACTGAACCAGTTCCTACTAGACTGCATTGAAGCCCAAGATAAGGGGGTGGATTTTCACTACTCCTAACTACTGATCTTTATTTCCTTCACAGCATGGGCAGAGCTAGAGGATGCACATTTTTTAGGGCTGAGGGGGAAGCTGTGCATAGCGGAAAAATACCATAACTTGTGGTTCTCAATAATCAAAAGGAGGTAGATGGACACCAACGTATAATTCTTTCTCTATGGTGAAAGCATTCGATAGAGTATCCATAATGCATCGTGCATATTTCCACAATTGGTGGAGGCATATATCCCAGTCGTGGAATTCCGCGCAGATAGGAATCATATGTACATCAAAGCCAGGAAGGATGCAAGGGAGGAGTGGGTCCAAATAAAATTCAAGATAACCAAATAAGACATCCAACTAGTCATGCAAGACTAGGAACCATAATGGAAGGTACTAGCGACACAACACACAGAGGTAGAAACGAACCCTCCCGACAATGGCTCAAAGGACACCGATCGAGGAAATGGAATGGAGGATGCACCAGAAATAGGGCCAATATATCAACCTACATAATCCTTACCTCAAACATGAAGGAAATGACAAGACCAAAGCATAGGGTCAGCTGTGAGAAAGAAGCAAAAGGCTCAAAATCCATAAGTCGTCTATGCACTAACAAATGACAACATGGAAAAAATTGGATACCAGTTAAGGGACGTCGCAAAATAAGTCCTCGAAGAGACAACAAAGAAACAAGAAGCACTACAAATGTATTTGTAGGACCAATGCTTGAGGCTACAACAATTATTGGAGACAGTCTGATTGGCACCTGCGCAAGGAGAAGACATAGCCCAAGGAGGCATAGAAGCGGAATCAAGGACTGGGGTATCCACACAGATGACAACAAAGCAAAGAGTACTCAAGATCCTAGTACAAACAGACATGTTACCAAATCTAGAAGTACAGGAGAATTTGCAAGGCCAAGTCATGCGGACTTAGTAGTCTCCCGGATGAAGATGAAATTACTATAGGGTTTGCACATCGAGATCACCTAGGAAATATGGTTTTGGGTAGATACCATAGCCAACAAGTTGGACAAAGCAGAAGCCAAGAAGGAAGAACTGCAAAGATAATACACCACTGTGCTCCAGGAAACGTGTGCAGTAGAACGATGAGTGGAACTTGGAAAAAAAGAGAAGAGCGAAGCTGAGGGACAAGCAGAGAAAGCCAGGATAGAAAAAAAGTGAAGCGGAAGAAAAGCTTGCCAAAGCCTTGAAGGAGAAGGAGGAAGCCGAATAGATGGCACAAAAAGTGCATGCAACACTCCAAAAAATATTCAAGGAGGTCCCAGAAGTACCTATGGTGGTAGAGGCCATGATAGAGGAACAAGTAGTAAATATTAGTGAGTCTATCAAGGGCCTTCACACGAAGATCACAGAACTGGAAGTGTGCACAACACCAGGGACACTGTTAAGAACCAAACATCAATATAGCATAGAAAAACCTCAGGAAAAGTACTCAACGCCTTGAAAAAGAGATAATTTCAGATAATAATCCTCTTTGAGGGGGCAACCTCCTTTTACCCC
>SNQJ01S0105251.1:18762-30134 GCA_010110895.2 Picea sitchensis
TTGAAAAAGAGATAAATTCAGATAATAATCCTCTTTGAGGGGGCAACCTCCTTTTACCCCACTTAAATGTTCAAGTACATGATGATTCAAAATGAAAATGTCTCCTTGGTATATATAGGAGACTAGGAGGTATAATTACAACTAATGGCCTAAAGCCGACGTAAATAAAATAGCATTACTAATCTAATATGCCCAAATTAAGGGGTAATGAGCCAATATTAGGGCTTAACAGACACCACCGAAAGAAAGAGCACAAAGGGAGTAGATTGTGCATACAACATTAGCAAAGATCAAATGCTAGGAACAAGAATGTATAAATATGTGTGACGTTGGCACACACATTTGGAAAATGCTTACTACGAATCCATAAGTACAACTATTGGAATATAGTCTAAGGAGTAAACAGGCGGAACTGCAGCAAGCCACTGAACATGCGAACACGTTGGCCCCACCATAAATAATGTCAGCAATATTGGCTAACAGGAAAATGTACAACACAATGGAACAAATGAAGTAAGAACATAGGAAGACCATACAAAAGTGGCAACCACTGCAAGACGAATCCATCAGGGTGCTAGAAGAATTATCCATCACATAGAGTGCCACAAAATTAGTAGCGCAAGACAACGAAGAAAAACTTACTATAGTAACTGCGCAGATGATGGAGGAGATTATGGACAAGGAAGACAAAATCACAACAACATTATAGATAATGAAGGACACTCTCCAGAAATTCACTGAGGAATTGACGAGCACGACACAACATGCCTGAGTGGCTCAGAATGACCCATAGGTGAGTGTTGGGGGCCTGTTGGGAAGGAAGTTTTGGGAAAAGAACAGTGAGAATATATGAGGTACAGGGAAAAGGCAGAGGATCAAGAAGATCAAGAAAGAGGAGGGAAGAAAGAGGAGAAGATGGGGGACAGGAAAGAACAACTAGAATAAAATTCAGGAAAAATAGTTGGCCATGAGTCGTATCCAGGTCATAATGAGTTGTCACCAGCCGAGCAAGAGTGGTAGCCAACTCATCATGAGATGGCAAAGAAACTTGAAAGAAAGGGCATAAAAGATGAAAAATACCCGCGAAGTCGATGAGGATGATGAGAATTGAAGAACATATGATAGAATTCTAGGTTTTGGTTGCTATTGTAGGATATTATGTGTGTACAAAATATACCAATTCAAGAAGAGTAATTTTGTGTATTGAACATCCATTGTAGTGTAGGGTGCAAGAAAAATGCCTCAAATATAATAAAGAAGAAAATATTTTGTGGAAGTATCCCTGGAGGGGGTGAACCATAGTAACTTTGTGTCTAATTGTGTTGTCGAATGATTATTCATGTATGTATTGTAATAATTATTGCATTTACTATGGTTGAATGATTATCTTTACTGATATTGTTGATAGATTAATGCATAGTGGCTTTAATTGTATGCCTTAATACTAAATGATGTGAATATGGACTGATATGCATAAAGAATTAAGTAACTAGGACACATTAACTAGGATCTAGTGCGTGAAAGGATCTTGTAGGTATGACAGAGCACATCTCCCTTCTTTCCCTCACCGCTGCAGAATCTTGGTTCCTACAGTCCCCGTAAAGATACGTCGGGTGAGACTTCACCTGCTTGCAGGTGATGCCGAAAGGGCCGATTTTGTTGCACTAATTACCTTGAACCCAGGGTCTTGAACCTATCCTCGCATGTGCCAACTCTCAGTAAAAGAAGGATATTAGTCTTTTCTAGCTCAAACAAACCTTCCAGAAAGGTCTGCTTGGTGGAAGAACATTTGGAATCTAGATGGTTTTCCAAAAATCAACATATTCTATTGGACCCTTGAACATGGGAAGATTCTAACTGGAAAAAATCTATTGAATAGAGGGTTTGAGGGTCCATTTCGGTGCTTGTTGTGTGAAATCAATTTTGAATCGACACAACATCTATTTTGGGATTGTGATTTTTCAGAAAAGGTTTGGCCCTATATCTTTCAAGAGATTAGCCCAAAAATTTAGTGTCCAACCAACTTTAAAACCCTTTTGGGAAAATGGGAGCACTATTATCAAGGTACATTTCAAGGAATAAAAATCTTTGAAAGACTCTGGAAATCCATTCCAAAATATCTTTGTTGGAAACTATGGTTAGCAAGGAATCATGCTACTTTTCAAAACAAGCGGTCCTCCCCCAGTCTAATTGATAATAAGGACATGATCGAGTTGGATGAATTTATTAACTCCAAACATCTTCGACATGTGGATATTCCCTCATTAAATCTATATGAGGAAGCTTGGGTTAAAAATTTTAATCTCTCCTTTTTTTTTAAGTCTAAGGTAACTCAATGAATAACCTGACAACTTCATTTTCATTCATCAAATATTGACTCTTGGCGTTCCACCCTAATGATTCATACCTTATGCTTTGTTGGGGATTCCAAGGGTAACCCAACATAGGAAGGTTTCTTGGGGGTGGGGGTACTGTATGGACCCGAAGGACACAAAGGTTTTGATTACTATTGGAATTTAGGAATAACCACCACCAACATAGTAGAATATTACGCTTTGTTCTAGGGCATCCAATTGGTCAAGCAACGGAAAATTATTTGTTTCAATATAATCGGGGATTCCAAGAACTTGATCAAAGTTTTGGTTTTTGACTCCTCTCCAATGGATATCCATTTAAAGAAACTTTTGGACCATATTTGTTTTTAACTTGGAAACCTCCCAGTGAAATTATTCCATGTGTTCCAAAAATATAATAGTGCAGCTGAAAAAATGGCCAATTTAGCCATAGGAAATCCGTTAGGTCTCATGAGGGATGAAGAAGTGGAGATCTTTCTCTCCCCTCCATGATCATATGGTAGGGCCCTCATTTTTTTTGTCCTTCCACGAGGCCCTTGGGTGGACGCGTGGGAGTGGTACTTGGCTCTTACCCATGCATACAACTTCGTGGATGTGGGTAAGACATGGCTATGACGACAAAGGAAGAGCTATTAAGATAGAGGGTGAGTGGAGGTCTCGTTTGCATGCATTGAATCATTGATAGTTCCATCATAGGGGAGCAACAATGGATTTGGTCTTGATAGCATTTTCTCCGGAAATTGGGAATGCATGGGCATGACATTGGAAGCATGTTAATTTGGAAATGGATGTCAGCAAGAGCATGGTGGTGGAGGTTGGATGCGAGCCAATTTGGAAAGTTCATGAATTTCAGGTACACTCTAGTTTAAGTAATCATTTTAGTAGGTTAAGCATTCCATGAATTTCCATAATGAGGAATAGAGGAGGAAGTGTGGTTAAAAATGAAATTGGAGAATCTTGGGTCGTCGGTTGGAAGAATTCCCCCATCTCCTTGTCTCTGGAGTTCCCTAGTTTTTTCTTGTTGGGTAGGTGTGTTGTCTCAGTGGTAGTCGTGAGGGGTAGGCATTGGGTTACCCGCTTGAGAATAACTCTGAATTCTTCTAGTCACATTACAGTGTTTCCATGGTTGGATTGGATACTTGGGATTAGTGATGGTCCCATTTTAGCATCAGTTTTACCCTACAATGAATTCTCCAACCCTAGTAACTATCTTGAGACTGTGCAGATTGTTCCGATGTGGAAAATAACAGATCCGCGGGATTCAGGGCATCTAAAGGACAACGAAATGGAAGAAAATGATTTTGAAGATCGTCAGAGATTGTTAATTAGGCTATGTGGTCTTAGTTCGACTGTCTCTTATGCTCTGGATACTTTGGTACAACATTACACTTTAATTGGCCAACTCCAAGATGAAGTTCATGCTTTGAGGAGTTAGAACGAGGATCTTCAGAGGTGGATGGATCAGAGAGAGAAGACTAGAGTTCATTTGTCATCATCAAGAAGTACAAGAATGGTATCAGAGACATCAATATCTTGAATACCAGATCTCAACGAACCTGTGGTTAAGGATTGGAATAAGCAGGGAATATCAGGCCTTCAAAGTGAAATGGGTAGTTGATTTAAAAATCATTTCAATTTACATATGTTTTTCCTTAGTTTATGTATCGTTGGTATTTTTTATCGTCTGCATATAGTTTAAAGTTGTAGTAGTGCTAGAATATGGAACAATATTAGGAGAAAGCTAGAATTTTGTTGGGAAATACGCTTAGTCCAGCCAGTTTTGAATAGATATAGCTATGAAACTCTGAATATGATCTATTGTAACTTAGTGGTATTGACCACACCATTTTAATGCAAAATATTTCCCAGATTGTGTAAAAAAACAAGAAATTATCCTTCCTTAAAAACACTACTTCAAGGAATGTTGTGGAAGTCCTAAAGAAGGAAAAGCGAGCCAAATAACTAATAATATGAAGCAGTGCCAAGGTACTTATGAGTAGATAGTTGTAGTAAACCCCACAAAACCACTGATCCCAAAAGGTCATTGCAAGCCTCTTCAAGGATATAGAACATAACATAAGGATTCCATAGCATGTAAAGGTAGATATAGCTACCAAAATTATTTGAACAATATGGTCCAATTTTAAAAATTGTTAGGACAAAATCAAACCAAACTTGGGTTTTTTCTTCCTTTAAACCATTAAAACCAAATGAAAGGACGAAATCCTCACAGGGGAGGTGTAGGGTATGTTCAATCCAAAGAAATGAGAAGAGGGTGCAAACCAAAAATTCTTTTAAATATTAATGACCAAATTGAAGCTTGTAATCCATGCATCACAACCAACTTCTGGATTGAGGAATATATATCTTTCCACACACACACCTCAGAACAATCAATCCACTTCGCACCACAAAGATGGCCAACCATAATAAGCCTCTATGAATTTGTCACCAGTGAACCACATGATACATAGTAGAATTGATGTCCAAAAAGGTAGGGGATTCCATCAAGCCAAGACAATTTACCAACTAGAGGAGCGAAGGAACGGTAGCAACCAAAACTAATAATTTTAATCCATGGGGCCTTTCCACGAATAATCAATGCATGAACCTCAAAAAAAATAAAACCACCTCGCACCATAGAGATGGTTGACCACAAGAAACCTCTGGGAATTTGTCACCAACAAGTCATGGGAAAGAAGCATAAATGATGCCCAAATAGGAAGGGAAATTCATCAAACCAAGCCAATTCACCAACCAGAGGAGCAAAGCAAGGGTGGAAACTTAAACCAAAAATATTAATCCACAGTGCATGTATTGTCCCACAATTATGATTCCATATATTAGAAGGGCATTCCATTGCCACAAATCGAAGGTAAATTTGCATGAGATACTTTAGGACTAACATTCTTTTAAAATCATCTCTAGCACTTAGACAACACACTATGCAATTTCAAATAATTCCAAATATAATGGGAATTGATCTCTACTATAGGTCGAATTGATGGAATAGTTATGTAGATATAGGCCCCATTTTTAAGCAAAGTGCCCAGGCTTAATTTTATCGCTCTTTTTGCCTAGGAGTTAGCCTCCTCGTTTATATCCCTCTTTATGTGATGATAGGAGATGTCATCAAAGAATTGCACTTCTTGTTTGACCATGAATATGATGACTTTAAGCTTGGTGTTTTCAGGAGTGGTGAGTCCCAATGTAGCTCACATTACAACCATAGAGTCCCCCAAAATAGGAAGGGATTTGGTATTAGCTTCTTTGGCTAGAAATAAGCCACATATAAAGACATAACCCTCAGCTAAGTTGTTTGAGACATAGCCTAAGCTCCAAGCATACGTGATTGCTAAGGTTCCTCCTTAATCAAGAAGATTCACCCACTCCTGCCACCCATGCATGCAGTTATATAATTAAAAAAAAAACTATTTATTTATATTTTTTATAACTGATATACTCATTTACGAAATCAGAATTTCAAAATAATTAATATATTTAATCATTTATTTATATTTTATAATATTTAACTATAACTTTTGAACGACTATAATAGAAAAAACGCCATAAATTAATTTTGAGAGAATAATGAAATAATTAATTATCGAGCATAATGCACAAAATGCCATAACTAAGATTTTTGACAGCCATGCTTATCCAAATACGCTTTACTTAAAAGTCCAATCAAAGTACTCCATAATTGAAAAGGGCGTTAAAGATAAATAAGTTTTATTGCAAGAACCTTTTGATGTACTTGCATTCATATTTTCAAAACCTATATAGAGTTGTTGAAAAAGTTAGTTAGCATTATGATGTCCTTGGTTTCACTTTTTCAAAAGCCTAGCTTAGATGTTGAAAACGTTTATTTACTTCTCCTCAACTTGCAGACATGTCATTCATAGTTGTTGGAAAAAGTGAGGATAAGAACCCTTTAATGATTGACCTTTTGTGAGGATGAAACCACGACAATACAACTTAATGAATTTTTTAATATACTGTTTTTTAATATTTTGAAATAATAATATTAATTAAAAAATAAGATGGTAATTTATTGAAATAATAATATTAATTAAAAAATAAGGGAAAATTATAAAATGTGGTATGTTTATAAGGAAAAAATAATGGACAAGTTTTTTTTTGTTCATGACCTCCAGGACTAGCATGTGGCTGAGAAATCACGACTCATGGGCATTTAATCTGTCAAAATCACCCGAACATCGCATCCGGCTTGAGCCACACCAACTCTTAACATGACCGGATTTTTTGTCCCCATAAGTTTCGAACCGGTGACTTTAACATCACGGAGTGCCTTAACAACACACTCCGTCACCGACTGTCCTACACATCGGGGACAAAATAATGGAAAAGTTAGTGTCCAACTTATAAAATATATAAGTTTGAAATTGTATCCACATTAATCTTAACAATCTCCTTCCCAAATCTATATCTAAAAGTCATTCAAATTAAATATAAAATTTCAAAACTACTATCCACATAAGATAATATTTTTCTTAAGATTTGATAGAGTGGATCTCAATAAAAAATAGTTAAAATCAATTTTAAGGGTTAGTTCAATTGGTATTGATGTCAGACGTGTGTACTCTCCCTCGAAGTCGGGGAGGTCACGGGTTCGACTCTCATGCTCCTTGGGGCTATGGTTTACCTCGCTTACCATCCATGGATAATGGAGAAGTATTCAGTGGGTTTTCCACGAAGCTTTCCTCGAAAAAAAAAATAGTTAACATCATTATCATCAAAAGAAATAATAACAACTTATAAATGAACCTTAACAAAATTTAAATGAATAAATTTTTAAAGTAATAGACTCAGGCTAATCTAATAAATCTCTTATATGTTTTTTTGTTAGGGCCCTACCCTAACCTTACTACTTAGGGCCATCTTCTTTGCATAAGCCCCATTAGATAGTTAGTGGGTATTTACTCAATGTAAAAGGGTTGTCCTTATTGAATAAGACCCACTAGGTGGTTAATACTCATTAATGATGGGACCACAAGCAGTTAGGGGTTTGCTAGTGAGAAACTATTTATAAAGCTAGAAGGCTATGTAATATTTTGTCTAAGTGTTGTTATTGTAATGGAGCTTTGTTCAATAAGAGGTTGCCCCTCAAAGAGGCCGAACAATGCTCTCTCTTTTATAGATTATTATTAGAAGGGTTATATTATGTGGGTTATATCTCATTCTCTGTCTTATTTACTTTTTACAATTCATATTTCTTGAATAATTACTCAATACTTATTATTTATGTTGGTTAAGTACATTACAAGTGGTATCAAAACTTTTTCTTGTGTCATCATGCACTTGAATTTTAATATATTTTTTTAGGTTAGAGATGTGTTCCAATGTCTTTAAAAACAAAGATATGTTGTTTAGTGAGTAAAATTGTCGATGTGAAGCATAAACACAAGGAATACAAGTGGAGTCACCTGGTTGGACAACCTTGTATACCTTTCTTGGTACCTAGTGAGTAGTAATGCATAAGGAAAAATCTATATACAAATTTGATCATCCACATACCTTTGGGTACATTAGAAGGACCCTAGGCACACCTAAAACCATCCTTAGATAAACCTCTTAGTCATGTTATTGCTATAGTACATCGAGAACAACACTTGGGGAGATCATTCTTGTGTACTAGAATATCAAGAATTTGCAAATTTTATAAGTGCAATAGTACTTGAACATTAGTAATACTCTAGTACTACATTGAAAAAAAGAGTTTGGGGATAACCCATATCATTGTGGGGGAACTAGCTTGAAATATTTTTTGTTCAACATTGATCGTAGTGGTATAGATCTCTCAAGTAACACTTTTTGTGGACTCGATCATACTATTGTGGGTGACCTATCTCAAGTCTCATTGTGTGACATTGATCACATTGGTATAACACCCTAGTAACCCTTCTAGTGGACCCAAGGACTCCATGATGTCCACATGGCACATGACTAATCACCCATGGAGAACATAAACATCCAAATGGACAACTAGTTCACTCATCTTGACTCCAAGGTTTTTGATATTAGCTCAATTGTTTACACACACGTTACTAAGATAGAATCCTTGGAAAATAAGGTTTCTTTGCTCAGATACATGTAACAAATACTCACTCAAATTGCAGTCCACTTCCTACCTTATGTGGCCAATTGGTTGGAGCCATAAATGAAACCCCCCACTAGTGAATCATCCCTAGGAGGAGGGCATTGCACTAGGCCACCCTTTCCTAATAATCCAAACAATATGTGATATTGATTTCCTAAAGTAGAGTTGAACAAGTTTGGTGGTTTTGACCTGAGAAGTTGGGTTACCTAGATGGAACACTACTTCTATCTCCAAAGTATTTCCAATGACTTAATGAAACTTTGTGTGGTTATTTTATCCTTGGCTTGATAGTGTTGAAAATGGTGGCAATGGAATAATAATTCCTATGGGGGGTACATTGCATGGAACTAGTTTGTGAAGGCCATTTATTGTTCTTGAAATCGATACTTAGTGTTTAGGGTGGCTGACCAAATTGTGCCAAACATGCACATTGAATACTTTATAGTGACCTTCGAGCAATTGGCAATTCACCTAGAGGATATAACCAATTATTTTTACAAAGATTTTTGTATCATTTGTCTAAAAGAGGATATTAGAGCATAATTCATGATGGCTCACCCAACTACTTGGTTGGAGGATTTTAAGTGAGCTAGAGAAGCACAAGTGGTGGTAAATGCACAAACCCAAAATCCCCTTTTATTCTCGTCCCATGCCCCCCTCTTCTCTCTACATCTAATTCAACTACTCGTTATCCCTTGAGGGACACATAAATTATTTCAAATAGATAATGAACCAATCAACCAACTCATTGAAATTTCAAAAGAAGCCACTCTAGAGGTGGAATTCATGAGATTGCATCTCCTTCTCTTAAAGAAACCACTCTAGGGCCCCTTGGTGAGGATCCCCAAATTTCCCTCTATGCTTTATTAGGAAATTTTATGCCCTTATACCTTGGAGTTAGTGGGTTATATCAAGCACAAAATTCATTGTATTAATTGATAATGACAACACCCACAATTTTATCCATCATAGAATGGCTATAGAAACCCATTGTTATGTCCATGTGGTACACAATTTTCAAATCAAGATTGTCAATGATGGTATGATGAAATGTGGGGGCAAGTGTGAGAAAGTGAAACGTCAAATGGGGGACTATTTTCTCAAATCCAACATGTTTTCTATTGAAATGGGTTGGTGAGATGTCATTCTCGGTGTAGAATGGTTACAATCATTAGACATGATCATAATGGATTTCAAGGGTTTATACTTGACCTTTAATTAGGAGGGTTGTAAACACACCCTTAAGGGCCTCCAATCCATATCCCCAAAATTATCACCTCTCACTATATGAAGAATCTCTCATTATTTCCCAATTCAATGTCATCCAAGTTTTGGATACCCCCTTGTAGAGAATTCGCTCTGATTTGCAACCAATTTTGACCAAGCATCAACAAGTATTTGAAACACCCCATGTATTACACCCTTCATGTGGCAAGCATGAGCATGGTATACCCTTGATCCATGGTAGTCAATCACTAATGTGTGTCCTTATTGACATCCTTTTGCACAAAATATTGAAATTCAAAAGATCATTCAAGAACCATTAGAGGCTAGTGTGATTTGTCCTAGCATGAGTGCTTACTCCTCCTTGGTAGTCATGGTACTGAATAAATAAGGCTACCAACACATGTGCCCTAACTTCGATACTTTTAATGAGATGATAGTCAAAGATAAATTTACCCTTCGAGTCATTGATTACCTCTTGGATGAGCTTCATGGGACCCCATTATTCACTAAACCGAACCTTTTCTCTAGGTATCACCAAATCCATATGGAGGAAAATATTCCTAAGATTTCCTTTTGCACACATGAATGTAATTATGAGTTTTTAGTGATTCCTTTTGTTCTTTGTAATTCCCTCTCCAATTTTCATATCCTCATGAATAAGATAATCTAGCCCTTCCCATACAATTATGTTCTTATATTCTTTGATGATATCTTGATTTACAACAAGACTTGGGAAGCACATGTAGAGAATGGTGATAAATCCCTACAATTACTCTAGTATAACCTTTGGTTCCTCAAACATTCCAAATGTGATTTTAGTGCTTCTAAAGTAGAATACTTGGATCACATAGCTAGTTGGATAGGGGTTCAAGTGGATCCCAAGAAAATTGAGGGAATGAAATATTGGCCATGTCCTAAGACTCTGAAAAGACTACATGGTTTCTTAGGACTTATGGATATTACAAGAAGTTTGCTAAGAATTATGGGCGGATTTTATCCCCATTGAATGCCCCACCCAAGAAGAATGCCTTTATCTGGAGTAAGGAAATTGAACAAGCCTTTTCAGTGTTAAAGGAAGCCATGCGTACTATAGAATAAGTATTGGGGTTGGGTTGATGTGAGAGGGGAACCCATTGACACTCACTAGTAAACAATTGTGTGATACAAATTTGGCAAGTCCACCTATGAGAAAGAAATGATGGTTTTCCTTCATGTTGTCGATACATGGAATCCATATCTTATTGGGAAGCATTTCTCGATCAAGAAAAACCACCATATCTTGAACTAATTTTGGGAATAGATGTTGTCATCACTAGAGAAGAAAAAGTGGGTCACTAAGATGTTATGCTATAACCATGAGATCATATAATAGAATGGAGTAGAGAATATGGTGGTCGATGCTTTGTATAGGAAATATGAGAAGGAAGGATCCATATTTGCCTTATCCTTACTAGTAATAGATTATCCTGAATCGTTACAACAATAATGGATGGATAATGAAAACATGGTTCAACTCAACCAATGACTTAAGAGAGACTCCTAACTCCCTATTGGCTATACTTGGTAGGAAGACACCTTGAAGTATAAAGGGAGTATTGTTTTGGTATAGAATTCAACTTTAAAAGAAAGGATGTTAGTGGAGTTGCATTCCTCTCCTACAACGAGTCACT
>SNQJ01S0105252.1:11273-41407 GCA_010110895.2 Picea sitchensis
GGAGATTGCTAGGTTGCATGTAATACCTAAGGAAATTGTCTTTGACAAAGATACCAAGTTTACTTCAAATTTATGGAGGGGGTTATTTAAAGGATTTGGTACAAATCTAAACTTTAGTGCATCATACCATCCATAGTCACATGTGAACCAAGTGAATGAGGCCATGTTGATAATGTATGTGACGGATAAAACATCTAAGTAGAAAGATTACTTGCATTTGGTTGAGTTTTCTTATAATAATGGGTATCAAGCTTCTGTGAGGATGAGCCCATTTGAAGATTTGTATGGTAGAAAATGAAATACTTCAGTGAGTTGGGACAACCAAGTAGACATAGTAGTACTTGGGCCAGATTTGCTCAAGCATAGGGAAGACCAAATGGTTAAAATTAAGAAGAATTTGAAAGAAGCACAAGATAGACAAAAAAAATTATGTTGATAAGAACAAGACAACTAGATAATTTAAAGTGGGAGAGCATGTGATTTTGAAAGTGAAGCCCAAGAAGAGCTCATTGAAGTTGGGCAATTGTACAGAGCTAGAAGCCATATTCTGTGGTCTATCTGAGATATTGGACTGAATAGGGTTAGTTGCATACATTCTTGCATTGCCTGCTTCCATGAATGTGCATAATGTATTTCATGTCTCTTTACTGAAAAAGTATGTGCATTATCCTAACCATGTTATTGATTGGAATTTGATTCAGGTGGAGCCAAAAGGAGACTTTTAGGTCCATTCGGTACGCATATTGGACAAAAAATTCAAAGTGCCCCAGAATCGAGTCATAGAGTTGGTAAAAGTTCAGTGAAACTACTACAGTTTTGCAGATCCTACTTGGGAGCATGAAGATGCGATGCAAGTAGAGTACCCANATAATACCATGGTTTTTGATTCACTGCATTAATAACATATTTTTTTATTCCATAAAAGGTTGGAGTTCTTGAACAATTAAAAGAGGTTGGAGTGCCACGAAAATGTAATACTTTGATCATTATTAATAAGAAGTACATCGTTGGCTATGAGGCAAACATAAAAAAAAGTTATAGGGGGCTATGATTCCACGAGAGAGGGGGAAATCTGAGGGGATATGCCTTTACATTTTTAAATTGTTTTTATTTTAGGCACCTTGGAAAATTGGAGAGAAAGAGGGGGTTACGTGAGCTTCTTGGCGGAAGGTCACTTTATGCTTTTTATATTTAAACCATGTTCTTGATTGCCTTGGGGGTTGGCCATTCATTTTTACTCAAAATTTTGTTTTTGGAAATGATCATCAAACAATTCACTCTTCTACTCATTCTTGGTTGTGCATGGAGAAGGGAAAGGGAATTGTTGAAGGCAAACAACCATGGTTGGTTGGATGTAATCAATTACTGATTATTCCAGAAAGGGAGGAATGCTTGTGGGTATGAGAATAATGGAATTTGAGAGAGAACTGTCCACAATTGAGAATCCTGAAAGTTTCCAGTATTGAGATTTCCTGGCTAGAAGCACTAGATCCCTTGAAAGAGTTGGAAAACTTGAGGAATTGTGTGGCATTGAAGGGGGTTCGTTCTCTTTGGGTGGTGCATGATGAAGGGGAAGAGAGATGGTAAACTAGATTTGTTCTGTGTTGAGAAACCTGTGAGAGCTTAACTATTGATTGGTTTGGGAATCTTAGTGAAAATATGAGAACCATCCTTGTGGATTCATAGCCTTGGCTTGGGGGTGACCCGTTGTTGCGACTTGGAACAACAACATATAAATTTGGGTGGAACATCCTTGGTATGTGGCTAGTTGGTGATTGGTTTATTTAAAGATAAGTTCTCTCTGTCATGGTTTTATTTTCTTGTATATTTATTTTCGTTTGTATTAATTATTATCTCTAAGATATGTGTTTATAATGTGCCTACTTGTTGGTTATTGATGTGCATGACATGCTAATATTTTATTTTATAGTTAGCAAGAATCTTGATTATTGCATGTGTATCTTTCATGCTTCTATATTAAATTAATTGGTATCAGAATTTCGAATCAACACAAGAGGGAGAATTTAGAGTTACCCTAATAATGGGTACAACTCATATCATAGCATACATCAAATCATTTTTTGAGTTTGTTGATCTAGGTGCATTGCATAATATAATTAATAAACTAATAAATAGATGCACGTGGGGGTGATAACTCCTTAGGAGTAACATAGGGGCAATGAAATAATAAGAGTGGAAATACATATGGTCAATAAAATATTTTTTATAATGTAGCCATGTGTTTTTATCCCTAAACCTCTATAATTTTTTTCCTATGTGCCTTATGGGGGGAGGGGGCATGTGTTTCTCATGAAATTTGTTGGGGAAAACCCTTGGTAATTCTACCCTTCATTCATTCTCTCATGACTAAACTATGGTTGAATTAAGTTGGTATACTTATTTTGAAATTGTAGTGTACCATGAGTGATCCTACTGCCTTAGTTTTGTTTCCATGAAGATATGAAGAAACCATGGTTGCATATATGTGTAATTGTTATAATGGAGATTCCCTGGTTCCTAACATTAGATATTTCTTGGAAAACCTATGTGAGAGCATTGGAGGGAAGTGGGATAGCTTGAGGGACTATTTAGCAATGAAGCAGATCATATTGCTTGTGTTGTGTAGGGTTGAGGGGGAAAGAGAGGTTAGTGAATGGAATTGTTGTAAAAGAAATGATATGGAGTCTTATTCTATAATTGTAATAATTGGGAATTGGTTTGCTTTAGGGAACCTAGAGTCGTAGGCAATAAATTCACCCTTTTGTTTCATTTCCTGGCATGGGGTTGGCACATACTTGAGATGGTGCTTGTGGTTGAGAGGAAAATTTCTCCCATGGAGCTATTGTCCTAGGTGCACTCTTATAACAAATCAATTATTTGATCTATATTTCTTATATTATGAAAACTAATGCTTGTGATGAGTGTTGTATTTGATGATTTTGTACTTATTTTGGAAGATGCAAGTCTAGGAATTGACATTAGGATTAAGGGTGCATGCTAGACTGTATCGTAATAATTTATATGCAAATTTGAGGTTGCTAAAACTAAATATTGTAACACATAGAGCATAATTTTGCCTTTGTTATGTAATATAAATTCTAGCCATGTTAGTTTGTTGTAAATGGTATTGTGGGTACCTGAGAAGAGGCCAAAATCATGAAAAATTGTAATTATTATATGAGAAATGATTGTATATGCAGGTTGTTGTATTTTTCCCACGTACCAGTTGTAATAATTTGTGTATAACTAGAAATTATGTTTTAAGAGTTGAAATGGTTGAATGCATTCATGGGTAATTGATGAATATGTCATGGGAAATGTATATTCTATTGTTGGGTTTTATTTTCATGTTAATTCCATATAAAAGGGTTGATTTCAACTTAATTATATGATTGGGTATGTTACATGCCAAGGCAATAAGATGCCATGTCAACAAAATAAAAGTTTAAAAAGAGTGTGGACCCAATTTCTAATTTTGGCCATAATAGGAGCATATGAACTCCAATGAAGATGAAATTTTGGATGTAAGTCCACAGTAACATGGACTATCAATTTTTTAGTGAAGGTAATATTTCATATTTGACCCTGAAATCCTTAAAAAGGAAAATCAGTATTTTTTAAAGAACAAGACGATCCTCACCGACAAAATCTTAATATATTATAAAATTTGAACAATAAGGAATAGGAGCATGCATGAAGAAACCTCATAGAGGATTTTGTTAAATTCAAAATCGTTTGGCATGAAATTGAAGAAATAGGTCTGTAACACCCCCCCTAGGCTAGGGTTAACTAAGAAGATCATGTCTCGAGGCCCAGAGGTAGAATACTTTATTTTTGTTGTACTACTACTTACTGTTGTAGTTTCATAACATCTATAGTAAATCTATTGTCCAATGTCTTGAAGAAACATTTATTGTATGTTTGTACTTGGAAATCACATTATATATGTTGTAAGTTGTCCTTGTTCCAGGTACTCATATGAACTTCATACCTCTTTTTCCTTTGACCTAGACTTTGACTTAGGTGATCAAGAGAGGTTCAATAAGCTTGGATATCAAACTCGCTACTTTGATCCCTTGAGGTCACCAAGGAAGCCTCCCTTGTGGTTGACCTCTTCTATCACTAACATGAGGGGATTTCTTACTAAGGTGATAGTGGTAGGATTTCCTGTAGTTACACAAGATTTGGTGATCTTGTGTTGGGATTTACAAAAGTATGAACCGTGCGATAAAATTTTGGCACCATTGTCGAGGAGGATTAAGTTATTCTCCTCAATGACATATCATTTGGTAAGCTTTCCCCAAATCCCTTATCTTATAAACTTACCTAGTGAACCCACTAAGGGTGATTCCATCACCTTCCTTTGATGATCCAAAGGGAATTATCTGGCGACTACACTTTCCCAAATTGATATTGTACACTCTCAAGTGATGGAAATATGGTACCTGGGGATTATCACAAAATATTTTCTTCTATTTGTTTTGAGAACATTCCTGGATACCCAATTGAGTTTAAAGTTGATGAGAGATGGTTGAATGACCATCCAAAATTTGAGGGTTCTGTCATCCTTCATATTATAGGTTTCCTTAGGTATCTATGGGAAGTAGGAACACCACATGAGGATGTACAAATAAATTTACTTATATTTTTCCTACCCTCAAAAGTATGAAAATGGTTCAAGGATTGTTTTAAGCCAAAGAGAATATCTTCTCTCATAGATCTCATTAGCAAATTTATTGAGGATTGGTGCCCAGATTTTCAGACACATGAAAATGTCCTTCAAGATCTCATAATATTCCTTGAGGATGAAGAGTTCACCACTGGGATTATAGAATATCTTAGGAAGGTGCACCATGCTCAAAACCAAGAACTCAAGGAAGAGGTTTATGAAGAAGGTTTCCATTCTCTCGAAGATAAGCAAGAATTACCTCATGATTCTATTGAGGACAATGAAGACTTGAATGAAGCAAATTTTGATGTCAAAGAAGAGGCTCCCCGTGAAGATTAAGTGCTCGTATCTTTTCCTCCTTTTGATGAATTCATCCAAGGCTCCATGCCTCCCGCACATGAGGAAGAGAATCTGGTGAGTTGCAATCCTTTATAGGACTTCTATGATTCTCTATTCTATGATTCAGAAAGTGAGGAAGTGTTGGGGAAACCATTGGATGCATTGGACCCCTCATGTTATAATGAAAGTGATGATTTAATTAATAATATTTATGAGTTTATACATGTTGGGAGACGTAAATGGGATGTGATTTGTCATGATGGAGATCCCATTGACGATATTGAAGGCCATTTTTTATTGTTTCCTTTACAACAGCCATACGTGATTACTACTGGTTCAGATATTTGGCAACATGAAGATGTTTTGATTATAGATTTGTTCCAACCACCCAAGGATGATTTTCTGCAACATTCTCATGATGAGTTTTTGTCATACCCTAGGGGGTTTGATACATATTTGTTTGAGCACTTAGATTTACTCTATGAAGAGGATTTTCAACCACCATTGTGCTCCAAATTTGATGAGGGAAAGGACACAGTTTGACTAGAGCAGGATGTTTGTCATGAGATTTTCCAACCTCTTCTTCTTTCACCTTTTAATTCCACTATAGATACAATTGGGAATTTTCCTCATGACAGTCACTCTTTTGTAGGACCGAGTGGTTTTCAACCTAAGTCTTGTTGTAAGGGTTTTTGGTTTCATACACATGACAAACAAGCCTTGGGATGGGAGATTTTTTTTTTCTTTAGGACATGTTTCACCTCTTACCTTGTGCCTTATGCTCCCATGGCTAGCATTAGAACTCTTCTGAGGTTCCTTTTCATTCCTTCTTGACCTTAGAGCATTGTCTTGGTAGTTGAGGATGAGGATCATCCTTTTCCTAATTCTTTCGGTCTTGTCCTGCGATGGATAGGGCAGGATTGTGGTGATACCTCTTGGCATGATTTTTTCCCTCTCTCCCACCTGCATGAGTTAGATTCTATGATTAGATATGGTATAATGCATGCTCTATCTCATAACATTTTGTGCTTGAGTTTTCCTTATGTTGGTTTATAATGAAGCACAAGGATAGATATTTTGATACATTTCTAGGATGGTTTCACTAGTTACATGATTATACCTATCATTTTAGTATAACATAGACTATAGTAGGTAGGTTAGGGTAGGCAGTTGCATCTTGCATTACATTGTGCATATATTGCATCATGCATATCATGGTAGTGTAGTTGCATCTTGTTTGGATTTTCATACATGCTTATTATTTACATAATCTTCTCTTGAATCACTGCATATTCTTATGTTACATTTATATGATTTGCATACTCATATTGATATGTTAGAATAAAAATGCCAGAAAATTTTCTTTTCAAATTTTGCTCTAGATTTTTATAATTAGTATTATTTTTTCATATGAACAAGGGTTGAGTTACACCACCCCTCAAGATCAAAAAAAATTTCTTGATTTGTGCAAGCACAAGTCATACCAGGAGATACTGAGGTTCTCATGCACTTTAGTGTGAGCACATTTCCCCAAGTAGGATCCAAATGTTACCCCCCATGCTAGGGGTAACTAAAGAGATCTTGTCTTGAGGCCCACAGGTAGAAGACATAGAGTGTTGAGAGTCTGATTCCTAGCACATCCCGCATAGCTTCTCTACTCTACCACATAGTAACATCCACTACACTAGCTTGGTTCCAAGAAGACAACATGTCTTGCTCCATGAGGTAACAAGTTTGGTCTAATGGTAAGTGTCATTTTAATAATTGAAGCATTTGAACATGTTGCAGAGAATCCTTTCTTGATTATGGAACATTTGCTTGGAAATTATACCTTTTCCTAGTTTCACCTTGGTGAGTGACATGGTTTCCTAGTAAGTGGTTCACCCTCGGGAAAAGGGTTACTACTGGGTGGTTCCTTGAAGGGTCATTGTACCATTCCCACTCATACTTACCACTTTCCACACTAATTCCCCTTCCATTTCCTCATCTTTTGGGATTTGGCGCTCATTGACCCCAAGAAGGGTGTGTACCTCATTTCATGGGAAGAAGGGGATAAAGGCCCAGAGGTGTTGTAGCTGGAAAAAGTTAAAATATGGTCATTATCCTTCTAGATGCTCGCAAGAAGGTCCTGATAGAAATGAAATGCTACTCTAGAAAAAATCAAGGACCTTTTAAAATATAATTAATAAGTGTCCCACTTGTTGGGGTAGTGCATTTTTTGGTGTCCTTTACTTTCCATTGCATATGGCACTCTATGTGTTCCTAACTCCAAGTGGCATTGTTGTACTCTTTAGTTTACATTGCACATAGTACTCAATGTTTCAAACCATAATAAATTAATGGCAATTAAAGGGCTTGGAAAAATGTTGCATCACGGACAAAGGGCAACACACCCTCTACAAACGCACCCATAAATGAGACAATATGAACCCTTGTATGCCAAGACCCCATTCCTATATGTCTTTCCCCAATCCATATCATATTCATTACATGACTTAGATAGGGTATTCTTGGGAAACATTCCATGACTTGGGGATTGACCTACTCAATAGGACACCATGACACCCCTCCCATACCTAAATTAGGAAAAACTTATAAAGTATTTGAGCATTTTTTTAGTTTGAAAGGGGGGGGGAGGGTTATGAACATGCTTGGGTGGTTCTTGTATTAAACATGGCTTACTTGTCATGGTACTTGTGACTTGTGGACCCTTGGATGGCATACTTGTTTGTCTTTGCAGGACCTTGCCCACAAGGTTGATGTTGGACCCCACATGAAGAAGACCATGGATGATGGATGATGCACCTAGAGGACACATGACATTGCCTTTGGAGGCACCTTGGCATCACTAGAGGACAATTTTTCACCCTTATCCACCCGGACGTTGGCCTAGGATGCCACCTCCTATCCCTTGATGTCACCTTGGAGGGTTGGGGTTTGATGGATAGGATGGTTCCATAGGTGGCTTGACATAAGGAGACCATGGAATGGCACTTTTGACATGACAAATGGCCTTTTGAGGCCCAACGTCTCCAACACCATGCTTGACGTTGCACTTGGAGAGCCTACATCACCCTCTTAGGGCATGCCGTCACCCTTCTATAGTTTTATTTCATGTAAAAAATGAAATTTTGTATATTGCAAGGGAAAATTTAAGGGGTCGGCCCTCTTATGTAGAGACATGACTTTTCATTGGAGACTTTTGTATGGCTAGGGTTTCCATATAAATATAGCTAGCCAAGGCTCATCTTTTGCATCATATTCCTCACACATGTGAGAGACTACTTCTAAAATTTCTGTTATATTGGGGTTACTAGCTCTTTTTAATGATGCACTATCTCTTGGAGGTCAAGTGTGGATGCTTGTTTGGTTTATTTTTGGATGATATTGCTACAATTAGGGTTTTTTCTTGTTATATCTTGGTGAAGTAAGTAAATTTCTGCAATTTCATTTCATGCTATTGAATGTTTATGGTAAATTTTACTTGTTCATATTGAAGATTTTTCTTGATAAAACCCTAAGAGAGGATCATGAGTGATTCCTCCTCTCACGAGGCTAATTTCATCCATAAATTTGTGAAGGAAATCCTACATAGGGTTAGACTCCTAAAGCCCTAAAGTGCTAACACTTTAGGAGTTTGATTCTAGACTCTTGATTGTGACCTAGTTGAAGTACCTAATAAGGGAGAAAAGGTTGCTAGAGCCCAAAAGTGCTTGCACTCTAGTAAAACCCTTCTCCTCAAGATTTGAACCCTAAGGCCTTAATGTGATAGCACCTTAGAGTTCACGCCCTACCTCTTAGCCTTTTCTAGATTCATCTCCAAAGTATATTGCATTAATGTTATCAAGACTCCATAGCCCTAAGGCACTAATCATTAAGCTCTCTTTTGGTGAAAGTGATTAAAAAAATTCTTTATTCTCAATCTCTCAAGCTATATACTAACTTAACTAAAACTAACTTGAGATAATTTGATTGAAAATTTGTTGTTGTTGCAAAAGTTTTCTACAACCATCCAAATACTCTATTATTTGTTGCATACATTGGTTAAAAGGTGGTTTAACTAGCCAGAAATTGCATTTAACAATTGGGTAATGCTATATTGAGTTTATGCTAAATTTTGTTGCATTTCTGAAGCATATTTATTGTTCCTATTATATTTACTTTATTGTTGTTGTATTATTTCTTGCTGTTGCAATTTCATAACAGTCATAACAACTCTGATGTCTAGTGTCTTGAAGAAGCATTTATTGTATCTTTGTACTTGGAAATCACATTATATATGTTGTAAATTGTCCTTTTTCCAGGAAAGTACTCATACAAGATTCATACCTCTTTTTACTTTGACCTATACTTTGACTTAGGTGGTCAAGAGAGGGGGTGATTGTAATGATCCCAAGCCATTATGCAAGAATCATCACTGTTTTTGTGTCTTTTTAAAACTTTTTCTGAGTGAGGTATTTCGTCAAACACTTTGTTGATCTACCTTTTAGATGTGTTTATATGTGTGTATGTAACAACTAACAGAAAGAGATAACCATGGAACATACCTCAACCATATGCAATAAGATAGACAGGCCAAAACATCTCAATTCTTCTTTATTCATAAAATAGAGAACACTGTTACAATGAAGATGTCGATCTGGAATGCTCAACAGATGGCCAAGAAGATAGAAAATAGATAAGAGCTGCTAAAAAATGCTCCCGCTAATACAAAATATGCCTCCAAAGGTTGAATGAGAAATGAAGATCAATACAAGCAGATTTGAATGTCAAACTCTCCAGCTGAAGAATGCCACACTCCAATAAAAGGCTGAAACCCTCAATAACTCGGCCCTGCTACCAAAAGTGTCCAATCGCCCTAATAAATATGCCAACTGATAGACCGGGTGATGTTAAGAACAACCCAGGTGACCGAATCTCCAAGATCCCTCTCAATCTCTGTAGATCTGAAATCCCCCACTGAATGGTGCGCCCCACTAGATGACTGAAACCCTAGATAATTCATTTTCTTTGCCAAAAGTGTCCAATCACCCTAATAAATATGGAAATTGATGGAGTGTCGGGTGATGGTGAGAAAAACCCAGGTGACCGAATCTCAAGATCCCTCTCAATCTCGTAGATCTGAAATCCCCATGAATAGGTGTGCCCACTAGATGGCTGGGAAACCTAGATAGTGGAAGCCATGCAGAAGGAGGCCTCCAAATTCTCCAAAAAACTGCTAGAATGATAGATCGGAACCTTGCAAAGTCACTAGAGTGAAGTCTAAAGTTATATCCCGAAGGTGTAACCGCTCAAGCTTGGACTAGATCTGGATCTCCAAGCATCCTCCTTCTCTCCAATTTGTCCTAATGCTCTAGGAAATAATCTGACCCATAAAGCTCTCTCGGGAAAGCACTAGAATCGATGTCCAAGGCCCTGCAGCTAGAAACCCAAGTGATAGAATCCTCAAATACATGATATCTCCTACTTGAATCTCTCTCCAAAAGATGGTGCACCCTCTTGTTGGAATCCCCTCAGCTAGTGCACCCTCTCTCTATCTTCACAAGAAACTAATGTGGAATCCTCCTGCAGGTAGATGGAACTAGATGGTGTGGGAGAGTATTGTATCTCTGAAACCAAGCTTGGGACAATCTAGGTGGAATCTTTCACCACGGAGAAGTAGTCCTCTAGGGTTTGTTAAGTCCAAAACCCTCAACCCCTATCTTTGGGCTCACTAGCTAGAAGCCATGTCAAAAATAAGATCATACATGAATGAATGAGAAGAGGTACTTGACTTTCCTTTATACTTTTTAGCTCTTGTCCCTGCAAAGTGACTTTCATTTTGTAATATTTAATTAATTAATTTAAATCCTTTAAATTAATTAATTAACCTTTTACCTTTGAAAGTCTTATTATCTCTCCTTGTGGCTTCTAGCCACTTTGAGCGTCCTCTAACCATCCCATCCTATAGTGCTTCTAGGTTAGCTGAGCTATTACATGAGGTTCCTCAGTAATGGCCATTTAAATGCCTCTTCCAGTGATTTTAATTAACTATGGCTCAAAATAAAGTCAAATCACTTGGAAATAAGATAGAAATAGAGCAGGCAAAATCCTTTTATGTGGAATGGATCATAACATTGATTTCATAATTGATAAAGCCAAGCTGGACCCCACAATGCCCTCAAATACCCCTGTACTCACTATAACATCCATCACATTTCTCAGTCATCCTTAGTCATACATGATGTCCCAAAGTCAGGGACATTGGTCCTCCTGCTAAGTGCTTGTCCTCATGCAATAGCAAAATCCACTCAACTAAAATTCCAAGATCCCATGTCCACCCGTGGGACACATAGTAGAACCCATAGAAAGATGAACACTCATGCACTCTACACCCTGGATCCCATATCAGGAAGTGAGATGCAATACTCTGTGAAGCATAGTACTGAAAGATATCAACCCTGTGAACCTCCCACATATGACACATGGCCTCATCTCAGAAAGAATCCATCCTCCAAGTCTCTACCCAATATCCTAGAATTCCATCATCTGCACATGTTGATGTCTGACCAAGGTGATGCCAGATCTCTGTGAGGCACCCACATGGCGATGCGCTCCTCTCAACTCTGAAGATCAATGGAAATTTAGGATAACTTTCCCCTGCTGTGGGTCCTCCTGTGGGATCAATGGTTACTCAACCTTGCAATCCTGGGTCCCATGCTAACCTCTATGGAAGATCCCCATGATGACACTGCACTACTCGACCATGTTGCATATGTACATCACAGAATCCTCCTCTCCCAGGATCCTCAAAATTTGAGAAATACCTTGACCCTTCAGACACATGTCCCATAAAAATGTATCACATGTAGAAGTCTCTAGAAAGGAATTACCTCCAAACATCTCCATGCCCTATCCATAAAGATCTAAGTGGAAGGGAAATGTGTTGCTCCATAGGACAAGTACCTTCAGACCCACTCCCAAACAAACCAAGGTGGAGTGTGTGGCTCTGGTGCAACCTGGGTCAACATGAACATCGTCTCTGCGACAAAATAGACTCCTAGGTCCCATGGTGAACTTGGAAGTTTATCACTTTCCAATCTCCTCTACTTTATCACATGTGAGACTAATCCTTGTCAGGCTCTCTATGCTCATCACTATATCCTCCCTCCTTCCTCTGTGAATGATAAATGTGTAGGAAAAGGATAACAAACATATATATATGTTGTTGTAGGAGTGGGGAGGTGTGTCACATGCTTTGGTCCAATCCCAAGGGATTGACCAAAGCTCTTCCATCGGTATCCATGATAAATTCTCTCTTGTGGTCATCATTGAATCCCAACCATCCAAGACAACTGAAAGTAACCCATCTGACTGTTGGTCAACCAGCCTCCCTCTCTCATCTCTCATGCAGTTGTTGAAATGGTGAAGGTCCCCATGATTATGTGTTGTTGCAAATGAGTGACGTCTACATACTCCCCTAAGTGTGACTCCTCCTGGCCACTATACCCCTCTGTGAGATCTCATCATACATCTTGACATGTCTCTTTGAGCTATCACTCATCCATACATCTCGGCATACTCATGTCGTCTCCTATAGACTCATGATGCATCATAGATAATGGGCATATTGTTGGATCAGCCTCTACATGGAGGTCCAACCACTCCCAATGCACTAATGGAAGTGTCCCCCATGAACTGGTTCTCCTTTGTTAGATCATCAACATCCTCTATCAACATGTTGGTGATACATCGAGTGCCCATTGGGGCCAGATGAAGTGGATCTCGATGGATCTCCTCAAGAGACTCGATCTGGAGCTTTGATTATTGAGGATAGATCTGTGCTCTCAAGAATCCTCGAGTGTCTCCAACTCTGAGTGAGTGGTCCATCTCAACTCTACCCCTCGAGCCTCGTGATACATCACCAACCTCGGTAGATAATCCATGCGTTAACAGCTGGCACGGAGTTGGAGTCCTCATCATAGACACTCTCTCAGGAGGTGAAAATCATCCATGGAAAATCCTCCATCGAAGCTACCATGTGCCACTGATGCACTCCAACAGTAATCTTCCATCACCGCATGCATGTCATCAATACATCTAGTAAGGCATACGATCATAGTCTCACTAACTCTCCAACTTTTTTTGCTAAGTGGTGTGACCCCTAGTCATCAGCCATCTTTGAGGTGCCATCTTACACCCCTCACTACTAGTGTCAGTCATTCTAGTGCCAACTATAGAATCCCAAAAAACACTCTTTGCATAAGATAAATTGCTGAACTACCCACTGTCTATTATGCCACTGGGTATGCCCATCTGTGACTGCACATCATCCTCAAATACTAGCTCCCTATGAGTCATACCATATCCAGTGTGAGCAACTGTATACTCTTGTGCACCACCCTACTAATATCATATGCACATGGATCCCATATAGCTATGTCATAACACATGCTATGGTCATCTGAATACTAAAGAGTGCATCCACATCAATGCGAGTTGATCACGAGTAAGTGCTCCATAAATCTATCAGCCTCTGCAACTTGCTCAAAAGCAATGGAGTCTCCAATAGTTGTGACTCCATCTCCTCTGGTTGCCATGTATGTGTGAGGTCAACTCCATGTACATCATGTACCTCCTCATGGATCTGTGGATCTACATGTCCATGATGTGCATCCCTCACACTAATCTATCAGCATCATACATGTCGTGCCAACGATATCCTCATGACGATGGCTATCGCCGTTAATGCGAATAGGTGATGAATGTGCCCATCCCCATGAGCTTTGTCATCTCTAGGTGCTTCAACCGTGTGACTCCTCCTTAGTGTCACCACAACGTTGGTAAGATCATCAATGGTATGTGATATGTCTGCTGGACACCTATTGGTGCTATCATCCTGTCCATCCAGTGCCTATCCGCACCTGCAGGGCCATCCTCCTCCTCAAGCATGCAAGCACCACCCCAGCCTCTGTGGAAGAGTCATCATCCGCATCCTCTGAGGTAGAGTCACTATCACTAGCCTCGTGCAAGAGTCACTATCATCATCGGACTTCTCTAGATAAGCCTCAATCGATCCATCCTCACATGCCTCATCACACTGTCCTCTCGTACCTCAACAAAATGCTTCTTACCCTTACCCCACACCTATCGGTTCCCAGGCACCTTGCAATTTGTAGCAGCACGTTGCGTGCACCCACTAAAGTGTGGGGTTTTCTCTGATTTTCCTCTAGTGGGCATGGTATTGACCCAAGGGGTTGCTCTAATTTCCTCAATTGCCTTGAGCCCACCTACAATCTTCTTTTTTCTCCAATTAGGATTTTTATAGGATAGGAACCATTGGAATGTTATGAGCCCTTTGAAATTATTGATGGTTTTATATTCCCTTTCACACTCCTCAATCCTCATAGAATATCCATCTTATTGTAACAATGCTAATCCCCACTAGTTGGCAGGAATCTAAGCTCGATACCACTGTAATGATCCCAAATGTTATGCAAGGATCATCATTGTTTTAAGTGTCTTTAAAACTTTTTCACAGTTTGGTATTTAGATCCAAACACTTTAATGATCTACTTTTTAGATGTGTTTATGTATTGCTCTGACAAATAATGAAAGAGATAACCATGGAACATACATAACCATATGCAATAAGATAAACAGCCGAAACATCTCAATTCTTCTTTATTCATAAAATAGAGAGCCCTGCTACAATGAAGATGTCGATCTGGAATGCTCAGCAGATGACCAAGAAGATAGACACTAGATAAGATCTGCTACAAATGATCAGCTAATAAAAGATGCCTCCAAAGAATTTTGAATAAATGAATATCAATACTAAGCGGTCTGGTCTTGACTCTCTAGGTGAAGAATGCCACACTCCAATAGAAGGTGAAACCCTCAATAGCACCGTATGTTGCCAAAGGTGTCCAATCACCTAATAAATATACTTAGTGATAGATGGGGTGATGGTAAGAACAACCAGTGGCCAGAGATCTTCAAGATCCCTCTCAATATCTATAGATCTGAAATACTTGCTTGAATGGTCGTACTAGATGGCCCGAAACCTAGATAGTGGAGTCCCTGTTGCCAAAGTGTCCAATCACCCTAATAACTATGCCTACTAATAGAGTCGGTTGATGGTAAGAACAACCAGTGTCCGAATCTCCAAGATCCTCTCAATCTCTGTAGATATGAAATCTGCTTGAATGGTGTGCCCCACTAGATGGTGAAACCCTGAATAGTCGGCTCTCTTTGAGGGCCTCTAAATGCTGCGAAACTCTCGAGAAATATAGTCGGGACAACGCAGGTCACTAGGTAAAGATCTGGGGGTCAGATCACGAACAAGCCCTCTAAACGGACTAGATATGGATCTCCAAAATGCCCTCCTTCTCTTCCAATTCGCCCCATTGCTCAAGAAATAGTATGAGCCATAAAACTATCTCAGAGAGCACTAGATATGATGTCCAAGGCCCTGCAATGAGAACCCAAGTGATATAATCCTCAACGGCCTTGCCAATGTCCCTGTAAATCTCTCTCCAAAGATGGTGTGCCCCTCTTGTTGGAATCCCTCAGCTGGTGCGCCTCTCTCTATCTACACATGAAGCTGATGTAGAATCCTCCTACAATTGAGTAGATTTGGAACTAGAATAGTGTGGGAGAGTGTTGCATCCTCGAGACCAATATTGGGACAAGATAGGTGGAATCTTTCACCACCCGAATCGTCCTCTAGGGTTTGTTATGTCAGAGCCCTCAAAGAGCCTAATATTGGGCTCACTAGCTAGAAGCCGAGAGAAATCAAAATAAGATCATACATGAATGAAGGAGTAGAGAAGATCAAAATAAGATCATACATGAATGAATGAGAAGAGGCCCTTGCCTTTCCTTTATAGTTTTTGGCTCACCTTGTCCCTCCAAAGTGACTTTCATTTTATTAATATTTAATTAATTAATTAACCTTTTTACCTTTGAAAGTCTTCTTATCTCTCCTTGTGGCTTCCCTAGCCACTGAAAGTCACTTCTAGCCATCCCATTCTGTAGTGCTTCTCCTCCCAATTCCAATGAGCTATTACACTGAGAGGTTCCTCCAAGTAATGTGCCCCAAATGCCCTCTTTAGTGATTCTAATTAACTTATAGCTCAAAATAGTCAAAATCATGGAAATCGTTGGAATAGAACGAAACCAAAGCCAACCTGTGCGGAATGGCTCATAATGATGGAATATTATGATAAATGCCAACTGGACCCCATAATGCCTCTCAAATACCCCTGTACTCGCTATAACATCCATCTAGCTACTCTGGTCATCATAAGTCTCTGCCCTGTGATGATGTCCCAAAGTGGGGACATTACAGCGATAGACTTGGCTATCAAACTTGCTACTTTGATCCCTCAAGGTCACCAAGGAAGCCTGCCTTGTGGTGGACCTCTTCCATTTCTTACTAAGGTGAAATTGGTAGGATTTCACGTAGTTACACAATATTTTTTGATCTTGTGTTAGGCTTTGCACAAGTACAAATCATGCAAGAACAAGGCCAAATACCATTATTCTGAGAGACATTTTGGTGATTTTAGAAATTGTAAACGGAGGAAAAGTGACCCAATACATCAAAACTGGAAATATTTTCTTACACAACATTTCATATCCTCAATAACCTAGACAAATTTATCCTAGTGGAAATTTTTCATTTTTGCATTGTTTGAAGGATATAAACTTTTTCCAAATTTATTAAATTTGGAAAAAGTGCAAAAAGTGAGAAGTTGACAATTCTAGATTGATGCATAAAATGACTAGAGTATCATATCACTAAGATGAAGGTTCTTGAGTGTTCCCAATTAGAATTATTCTCAACACCTCATATAAAAAGTTTCCTTATTCTCGCTATATTTTCTTCTATTGATGGTTGAAGTTGGTCACCAATATTGATTGTACCAACAAAAAAAATGTAAAAATTGGGAAAAAATGATAACTTCAGATAGTTGTAACTTTTATTTCCAACCTCATAATTGAGCATGGGTACAACCATTGGAAATCTCTTTTAGGAGGGAATAATCCTAAAGATTTATATTCTAGAGAAGCACTTATGATTTTTCCAAAATTTGGGAAGAAAAGGGCTTGTAGCCTTGATTTGACAATGTGGACAACTTCCAAAATGTATATATATATAATTGTATGGACACATTTTCAAATACAACTCTATATCATAGACACTTAAAGGCCAAAATTAAAGATTAACTCTTGAAGAAAGAATACATAGGATGGAGAAGTTCCTTACAACCATGGAGGAGAGATGAGGGGACTAAATATTAATGTGAGAAATGAATAAATAGACTCTAATGGGAACAAAGAAAGGATCAAACCATTAGAACTGGTAGAAACCCTGAGAGGCTTAACAATAGAAGTTCATAGTTGTAGAGCTAATAATGAGAGGCAGCTAATAGCTCAAAATAGGTAGAATCAACTAAACACTTAGCCAGTGTAAAGATTGAATCAATTGTAGAGGCATATTAAGAATGGATTAGGTTCAAAGCATGAGGAAGAAGGAAAATCTCACTCAAAAAGGGAGTACCATGGAAAGATCTAGACATCCAAGAAGAGATATCAAACATCAAAAGTATTGTTATTGATCTAAAATGGATCATTATATAACTTTTCATCTATTTTGGTACGTTCTATGTGGAAAAATTGAAGTTACTAGCTTGTAGGGCCACTTTTATGGGTAGGTCCCACTTAGTGATTTGGGGTCTAGAAACTTCTAGAGCCTACTTGAGGCCTTAAAAAACCATTTTAGGGGTTAAAACTTTGCAAAATTTGCATCCATAAAAGGAGCTTGTTAGGCTCACTATACAAAGCAACATTGCTCACCATTCATAGCAACGTTTCTCATCTAGATGCTTCAACCTTCTTGCATAGTTTCTAGAGAAATCAATGACCTTTCAATATATATTTATTTCCCTTAAGAAATAAATCAATTGGTTGACCTATAGGCCACCTGACTCTATAATAACCTTGCATATTAATCTAAGTGAATGAAATCCTTCTCTCTAGTATCAATTGTACTAGGCAACAAGGCTGGGTGAACATCCAAAACATAAATCACTAGCCTACAACACTTCATCCATCTCTTCAATAGGAGTAGTCCATTCATGTCACTTACGTGCATATAGGTAAGGCCGAAGTGTAGCCATATTCATTCAAAGGCGCTTCCTTCTTTGTGCAGTGACCTTTGAATACATACGATAAGGGAGATTCAAAGGGAATAAGTGATTTTTACCCTCTCATTTTAGTTTGAACTAGTCAGACACTTCTCGATGTTCAGTTTGTTGCTTTGAATTAATACACAAGGTCCCCACCACTATATGAATCAAAGCACTATTAATGGAATTTATATTTGACTTATTTATAATATCAAATAGACTATTATAGTGAGTGAAACAACTTTCTTCTGGAATGAATTGTAAGGTTCAAAACTATGTAGCATTAAGTTAGGGTTGCAATTGAAACCTTTCCATGTCAACCCTTTGAATTAGGATTCTATGAAATCTGGAGACGCAAAGTTGAGGGCAAGGCCTCATGTAGGACATTAGGGTCATTCAGTAACAAGTCTGAGAGGTCTAATACTTGAGAAAAAAAAACTTTCCATAGCTACCAAACATGAAATCATTTCCATTATCTCATACTACCCTTGGCCAAGATAGCCATGAAGTTGGAATTTTGATCAATCTAGGACCTCTGTTGGATCATATAGCTTGGGATTGAACTTAGACCCATTTACCCTATATTGTTGTTCATGTTTAATGTTCTACATAGATATGGAACCCTTGAAAGTTGAGGTGGATGATCGTGGCATTGAATTTCTTGGGAAAACTACCTATCAATTCAATGAAGAGACTAGTCTGCTTTCTCATCTTCATAGGGAACAATTTCAATTACACAGAATAAATGATCATTCTCTTTAGAGTCCTTAATTCAAGTCTCTAACAAGAGGCTATACATTTCTACACACGGGAAACAAAAAATTGCATCATAAGACCACACCAAATGAGATAAGCAGGGCACTAGGGTGCTTATAACTATGACCTCCATGTCCACAATTGGATGCCATGCAAACTACTATTAGCAATTAGATGTCCTAACAATTTCATTGAACTTTTCCCTCAAAATATTGACAATGTGTTAGATGAGGGCCTGAGAAAATGGCGTGAAACCATGGATGATGTGCAAGGAAGGAGACATGATGGTATGCATTTTTAGATATTGGAAAACAATATTCACATGCACACTATAGTAGGTATCTATCATGAATACATATGGCTCTCTTTTACTTTCCTAATACCAACAATATGATGATCTAACAATTGTGCACCTTTATTTTGAAATTCACTTTCCCTTGTAGCTAACATCTCTTTATTTCAAAAGGCCAAGTCAGAACCCACTTTTGATTTAGTTTTGAAAGGTGTCCTTCTGATTAAAAATATAATAAATTTTACATGTTACAATTTTCATGGAAATTTTTCTTTTTCTCTTTACTTTCCATCATTGAAATAGATTCAAAATATCAATAAGACTAAATTGCCAATTATGTAATCTTGCACTCAAAATGACTCCATTAATTAAACTAATTTGAAAAAAAATCAATATATTAATTTTGCCTTTAATATCATTGATCCATACAAGGCAAAATGGAGAGGATAATGGCCAACTTTGAAGTGTTTAGAGATTGTTAAAAAAACAAAAGCAAAACCACCTTTTATTACTTCAGAAATCGTAAGCTTCCTTGCTTGAATGAATGAATCAATTGCAAATCCTCAATCACATCATTGCTCAAATGGACTTTTTTCTGCTATGTGGAGTGGCATAGAATCCTCAATTACTATTTAATAATTATTAATTGCTAATATGGCTTAGCTTTGCTTAGTATGCAATTTGATCGAGGATCAATAACTAATTCTTAGTCAAGTGGATTAATAACTAAAACTAGAGTCGAGCAAAGCAATAAATTAAATTTACTATGCTCACAAAAATATCTAAGAAGTCAATGTAACAACCATGCTATCTATCACTTGAGTAACTTGCATTATCTTTCTTACTTACTTAAAGGTAGAGGTTTACTACTTTGCAGCTCCCCTTGTTTATTTATGGATTGGATACATTATGGTTTATAGAGATTTAGGGTATAATGCCTTAGCTATACCTGTCAACCATACATCTATTGCATACAAAACTAACTAATGCTTGTCATGGTTTGGCTAAAGCATCTTAAACTTTCAACCTAACACATATTGTAAAAATCATTGTGATTTTTCCATGAGATTCATAGCCATTAGGGGTTATGGTAATTGGATTATATAACTCACCAATCTAGTTTTGGAAAATAAACAATACTCTTACAAATACTTTTTTGTTGCAATGACATATATACTTTTAGATGATAACATTAAAAAACTATAGTAAATTATTTTAATTCAACCCATATATACAAAATCAACCATTATTCTAGCTTCAATCCCATCAAATAATCAATAAATTGATTCACTAGAACAATAAAAAGAGTATGTTCATTCACAAGACATACCTCAATCCACATCAATGAATATATTGCAAAATATTGCCAACAAGATTCTCATAACCCCAATTTCTAATATCTTGACACACTATAAATATGATGGAAACAAAATCTAACTTGCTCTTGACAATCACAAATTGCCCAGTTGTACTATACGCATAAATAGAATTCCATTCAATAGACACCCTTGAAAGTAAAAGCATGTTCTTCTCAATCTTTAAGATACACATGAATAATTTCACTTATATACTCACTTCATGACAATACAACCAACACTTTGGTATATCTTAGCCACAAATGTAAATGTGTTGTAGGAGAAATGGCCTAGCTAGACTTAATCTATGCATTCAAAGTTGGGAATCAATTTACTCTACCGAATTATTTTACTTATAAGTAAATGAGATGTAAGCAACATGTTCAAGTTGGGATTCATCTTGACATTCTAAGTCCAATTCATAAATATTGTCGACAAAATTACCAACAAGATGGCCTACAATGTACCCTTTAAATTAAATTGCACATTCAAGTATATAATGCAAAAATAATTGCCAAATAATCGACATAGAATTACATTATCAATTTGATATTAACCCTTGATGAATGCAAGAAATAATCATTTCCAAATACATGGATTAGATTTACTTATTCATATCAATTTACACAATTAAATATATAATTTAAGAAGCATTCACAAGGTTGGCATTTCTTCTCTCACACAAATGATTTTACACATGGATGAATAAATTGCAATAAGGAATGCCAAATTTGAGCATTATTAAACCAATTTGATTTAAGAAAAAGTAAAAGCATTGCAACATAAATTCTATAGTGGCCATTAGTAATCCCATTTTTTATAGGGATTTTTGTCTTGATCTTAGATCTAAGATTCCTTGGTGAGAGGGTTGAAAACTCATGACTACAGATTGTGCTTTCCCTAGGCTGACTTCTTATACATGAAATGCAAGATGAAGGATAAAGAACATACATTGTCCTTAAAGTTTGATGTACATCCAAGTGAGCTAATCCATTCCAGTTGCTACCTTTATATCAACTTTAGGTTTACCTTTGGCTTCATATCTACACACAAAAGATACAAACAAACCCTTTCTCCAACATGTACATCTCAAGTAAAGAAAACTCAAAGACAATTAACCTTAATTACTTTCAAGTGAATTAATTCATGAATAATTCATAGATATAAATGCAATTCATAAAAAAAATAAAAACAAATTGGAAGGGGGAAGAATATAAATCTATATTAATTTATAAATAGAATTTGTACACCAAGCAAGCAAAATGTACTTGATCTAGTCATTGTACCTCCACTACCCAGATTTGGGATCTTCCTACCTTAGCCACATGTATAAGAGATCTTTAACAAGATATGGATCTTGTCCTTACAGTTTGATAGGTGCAACACTATAGATCCACAAAGTACCCTCAAGGAAAGATCACTAATAAAGAGTGAAGACAACACTCTTCATAAGCAAAGACCACATAATCCAAAGTTAGATCAATGAGAACCTATCCCAATTCCATTGACATGAGGATGTTATCTCATAATCTCTCCCTAACCTCACAAAGAACCTTCCCTTTATAGGACAAAAGGACACTCACTTTAGTTGGAAAGAGAGATCATGGCCCTACAAGTGTATGGTTCAAGATCTATCTCGAGAATTACACTTGTATAGTTTTTAGAGCCACTTTTAGGAATATTTTTGCAAATAAAGTTATTTTAAAGGTAAATTGTGCTAGAAAAGTGATCCTTAATGGAACAACAAACAACAATGTCTCAAATATACTCAAATTACTTAGAGGATCAATTTTGAGTGTAACAAGATTCCCCCTAATCTATGAGGGCCAAAGAGAATCTTATGGACGAAATACATAATACAAGTCATAACAATAATAGGGTAAACTAAGGAGGAATCCTACATACCCAAGGATTATGAGAGTACATATAAACATATATCAAAATTATTATAAACATATATCAAAATTCTTGGGTTGATCTCAATATAAACCCACTAATGATATATAACATATATGAATTTTGATATATGTTTAGATGTTATATATCATTAGTGGGTTTCTTTTCAGACGACTCAGTTGAATGAATTCCATTTTCTATAAATAAGACCCTTCTAATCTTAATAAATCCATTATTATTTGACAATGACTTCTCATCATATCTAAGAACTACTCTATGAAATCTCATCTTAGGAGTAATAGGAACAACAATACTCACTCTACTCTTCCAAAGTCCACCTCTGGTATAGCCCATCTTAATTAACAGTCAGGACTGAATGTTTGTAGTATGCTTCTCAAAAATAGGATAAAACAGAACATTAGTAGCCAAAAGAGCATGAGAAGGCATCAAAACATTAATATAATCCTTCTTACAATCAATGGGGTTATGAGGAAAAGCATCAAATGTAGAAAAAGTAATTGGAGATTTTGTAAGCTCAACATCATCACACTTCTTCATAGTAGTCTATAATCGACTAACTTGTAGTTAAAGGTTGTTGGACATGAATTTTGAATAACTAAGTTTTGAAGAGTGCACGCAAAAGAAGAAAAGAGAGTAGTTTGCGGGGTCAAAGTAGAAGTTAGAGCACATCCAAAAGAAGGAAGGAAAAGCAGCATTGAGGCATAAAAGATGGAGAAGCAGCATGTTGGCGAAAAAGAAGGAAAAAATCTAAGACATATTATGGTTTTGGGATAAACTATTGGGGTTTTGAGCCCTAACTCTATGTATAAATATGTAATGGGTTGGGGAAGAATAGGCTGTTGAAAAAGAGGGATTAGGTTTCTTATGAGTGAGAATATTTACTTGAGGTTTTGGAAAGATTTTGTAGAGAGAGAGGCATGCACTGTAGATAGGCCAGACTAGATTGAGGATATACTATGTTGTATCTATTGTAAGCGCAATGCGTAGGCCTAAGATGGCGATTTCATGAAGACTGATATAGAAGCCAACCATTATGGACGTATCCCAAGGATTGGGTGAACCACGTTAAATATTATGTCTGAATGTATTGTGTTCATGTGATTTCTCATGGATGTTACCTTTATGCAGGATTAGTATAGATATGTTTACTATATGATTGATGAGCAGTAATAATGAATGATACAATGGGTTACTTATGTTGTAATCTATGTTATAAGGGTGTTGCACAATAGAGTTTGTTAATTAATCAAAGGATATGAATAAAGATATTGCACACAAGGTGGATAAATAATATGGATATGATGATAACCTTGCATCCCCTCGTCCCTATAGAAACTTGGTTCTTGCAACCCCAATAGATTCCTCGGGTGAGAATTCACTTGCATGCAAGTGATGCTGAAAGGGTCGGTATCTAAAGGGTTTTGCTGGTTGAATAAACTGAACCTAGGGTCTTATGACCGCAAGTCAACAAATGGTTTTGTTGTCGGGACCCAGAATCTGTAATTGAGGGAATGTTTTGAAGGTTGACTAAGAAAGAGATCATTGAATGGTTGGAAAGGAAGGATCGTGAATTTTCATGAGGAGAGAATAGAAACCATCAGATGAGCGACAGACAATGGTTGCAAAGGTATATGTTCACAGAGATGCATGAGATTTTCTTTGGTGAATTTTTTATTATTTTAACTGAATGGTTAGAATGGTTAGTGGAGAATATTGGAAGATATTGAACTGTAATCCTAAGGAGCTAGACCCCTGAGTTGGTAAGACAATTGAATTATGTAAGTAATACTACTCCTCGTGCTGTCGATTTTCGATTAAATAACATATTGGGGGGTTATATTATGGAATTTGCAATAGATTGTACCCAGTCATATAATGTCGCAGAGAGGAATTTCTTTAAGGGTCCGCGTGAAAGGTTTATGAAAGAATTTTGTACCTGGATAAAGATGTTGTTGTGTGAAAAATGTGTGATGACAAGGGAATTTGACTGCTTGGGGGCTTTGCACACATAGGGGAATAGGGGATGACCAGGGGATATTCTGAAGGTAGGAATGCATGAATAAATAAATGACTAAGGAAGGGAAGGACTGAGGATGCAGAGAAACGAGGAAGGTATACAAGAAGAAGAAGACGAATTTTGGGTATTGTGTAGTGGAAGAAGGTACAAGTGGTTGAAGACTAGGGCTGAGAAAGGAGAATCACACAATGAGTATGAGAGCATAGTACCCTACACAATAGTCCAGATCATAGAAATACCACACACAGAAGGAGAGGAACATGATTATCAATTCAGTCCTATAATAGAAGAGTCATTAAGTCCTACTCATCTTGGATCCCATGTCAATTCCACAGCCTCCTGTGTGTCACCTAGATATGAGATAACATTTGAGGATTTACCGAAAGCACTTATAGTTAGCAAAGGAAGACAAAACAACAGTATCCTAAGCAGTATAAGAAATATGTCAAGTCAAAGTCAACCAACATCACAAGGGGGAGGTACTACGCAAAACACCATGGCAAGGTTAGACAATACATCGAGAATGCCTGAGTTCCAGGGAGATGGATCAGAGGACCCAAAATAGAATCTATTTATATGTGAGACAATTTATGTTGCAAATAATGTCTAGGATGAGGCCACAAAGATTGCATAGTTGGAAACAACATTTAGAGGTTGTGCATTAGTATGTTACATGAAATTGCAGAGTACCACACCAGGATGTCAAGAAATGACATTGGAAAAAATTCGATAATCATTATTGAAAGAGTTCAAGAATTAGAAGTCTGATTTGCAATACATCACATAATTGAAGGAAATCAAACAAGTGTAGATTGAGTTAGTGTGGGACTACGATCAAAGATTTAAGGATTTGATGGGTAGTTTGACATTTCAAATCCCTGATAAACAACACATAGAATGGTTTATTGCATGACTATTTCCATGCATTTGTTTTCCGTTGATACAAAAAAAGGTTGTATCAAACCCTGAAGCTTTGGATATTTCAATGAAGATGGAAGCATCTCATGTAGGAGATGATGGGGGGATGGCTCAAGTCTAGACCCAATTAGCTGCCTTGAAAATTCAATTGGAAAAAATGACGAAAGGAAAGGAGAAGTGGGAACAAGTTTGGTGTATCACGTGTAGGACTGAAGGCCACCATAAGGACGAATTCCCATCCTTTGTGCAGTATTTGGAAACTGGAGCACCAAACCCATTACCAGGAGGGGGGCATTGTGAAATATGTAAGACATGGGGACATCATCCACCTAATTGTCCATTGCTGCAGAAATACCAGAGTACACTTCAGAACTTATTTTGTAACTTTTGGAAATCAGTAGGGCACAAAGAGAAGGACTATCATGCATTCAATCTGATGAGAGAGCGCACTTCATATATGTATATAATTCAGGAGGAAAATGCCATGACAGAAGGAGGTATTCCATAGTATAAAAATCCAAGAGGATTTAATCTAGGAGGTCTAGGAGGGTTTGGCAGAGGTCGAGGCAAAGGAAGTTTTGGAAGAGGAGGTAGAGGCCCAATAATCTACTACAATTGTAATCAACTGGGAAACTTAGCTCATGATTACCTGAATCCTTATACAACCTGCACGTATTGTAGAGCACTGGATCATGCGACAAAAGATTGTCCTCAATTACTTACAAAATGGAAGGCAAGAGGGAATCAAAACTGGAAGTCAAATCAGAATGTATAGAAGATATCAACAGAACTCACAGTCGGACTTGTGATATAAAAGCATGAGACATTTTCAGAAAAATGACTAAGTAACTAGAAAGGGAAAGTAGAGGGGAAAAAGAAAGGGGAATTTGGTTGTTAATTTTTATATCAGGGAACTTCGGGTGTTGTTTGTAGGGCACGAAACAATGGAAGTGAAATCTTGAGCCTACCTGGCTAGGAACTCACGGTCGAAAAAGTGGTTGAGTATGGAATGAGGAAGCGGTCGGTCAAACTTGTGATATAAAATCATGAGTGGAAATGTGAATGCGTGAATCTGCCAACCCATGCACTTAGACATTTTCCAAAAAATGACTAAGTAACCAAAAAGAGAAAGTAGAGCGGAAAAAGAAAGGGGAGGGCAATTTTCGGAATCAGGAATTGGTCTTAACAAAGCCCCATTGATGGTCTTAACAGTAACTATGAAGTGCATTAGACAATTGTACAACCTCTTCAATCAAGGAATAGAGAAAGTGAGTCATAGTTATACTTTCCAGTATGTGTTTGCATAAGAGAAGCATCGAAAAGTTACAGAAAAATCAATGGAGGGTTGTTCAAGTAAAATTATTATACTATCAACTTGACCCTAAGTATAACAACGACGAATTTTAATTTTAATTTTGTGTGGTTGATATCATAGTCCCATTCGACTTCAGCTAGCATATATCCTTTTATTTCAAAATATTTCTGAAGAAGAATTTTGGTAATTTCATTAATCAAGTAAAAGTGCTAGAATGAACTTATGGGGACATCATCCACCTAATTGTCCACTGCTACAGAAATACCAGAGTACGCTTCAGAACTTATTTTGTAACTTTTGGAAATCAGTAAGCCACAAAGAGAAGGACTATCTTGCATTCAATCTGATGAGAGAGCGCACTTCATATATGTATATAATTCAGGAGGAAAATTCCATGACAAAAGGAGGCATTCCATAGTATAAAAATCCGAGAGGATTTAATCTAGGAGGTCTAGGAGGGTTTGGCAGAGGTCAAGGCAGAGGAAGTTTTGGAAGAGGAGGTAGAGGCCCAATAATCTACTACAATTGTAATCAACTGGGAAACTTAGCTCATGATTACCTGAATCCTTGTACAACCTGCACGTATTGTAGAGCACTGGATCATGTAACAAAAGATTGTCCTCAATTACTTACAAAGTGGAAGGCAAGAGGGAATCAAAACTAGAAGTCGAATCAAAATGTACAGAAGATATCAACAGATCTACATGATGAAGGACCCAAAATAGCAGCTGCAACACAAGGAGGAGATAAGACAGGAGTTGATGCGACAAAAAGAGGGAGGTAGAGTGAGCAATGGGTGAGGAAATCAGCAGGACCTATGTTGACATTTTACCCCCAAGAAGAAAATGAGACATATCAATAGACAAGGAATGAGATACTAGGACTAGATTGGATAACATCAACATCATCTGCAATTCGTGTGGTTGACATGCCTTTGATATATGATCGCAATACCCTAGCAAGGCCCCTTGAAAAGGTAATTCAATTGAAAGAATTTATGAAAATTTGTTTAGCATTGATGAAAGATGAAACTGGATTGAATGCACTGTGCAAAATGATTGATCATTGCACACAAGAAAGGGAATTCCATACCGCGTAGAGGGTATTGAATCAGGTACCTCACAAAAAGAGGACAAGTGACGATTTTAGATTAAGTGCGCAAATTGAGGATTATCACATGGACCAGGTCATTTTTTACTTGGGTTTTAATTTAAATGTTTTGTCGAAGCAAACATGGGAAATGATGGGGAAGACAAAGTTGATTTGGTCTCTCGTCCAGTTAAGATTGGAAAACTAGCACAAAATAGTACCAATTGGTCGGTTATTAAGGGTACCTATGAATATAGACATAGTGCACAGTGTAGCAGATTTAGAATTCATTGAGATTGTGGATAATAGTTAGCCATACCTAGCACTAATGGGGCTTGCATGGGCCTTTGACAATCAAACTTTTTTTTTTTTCTTTTTATGGCTGGCAGAATCGGAAACTAGTTGGGCATGTACTTGTGTTACACATGATTGTGTTATCCAACTGCTACCACTATAACCTCCAGGTGTGGATAATGGCCCCACACGTTACACACTAGATTAGTCGGGGGGAGTTGAACTCGAGATCTCCTTGGAACTTCATTTTCACAACACTTGCCAATTGAGTTGTTCCCTCGGGGGTGACAATCAGGCAATTATTAATATGAAGAAAAGGGAAATGATCTTTGAAGTAGGGGACTCGAAGGTGTTGAAAGACACACTAACACTAAGAGGAGGGGTGAATTGGTGTCTTGAACTTTTGGATAATTTTTGCACTTTCTCGGATTACTTAAATTAATTGAGTAACATATATGTGTTTCAGTTACTTATTCACACACACACATACACACACATATATATAACAGTTATAAAAACACAAACTGTATAAAGAAGAATAAATATCATATATTTATTAAAATTGAATAACTATGATACCAATCATCAAACTATTCAACACAAACTGAATAAGAGAGATCCAACTCTCAGATACAAGACCCAACTTGTAGTTCTCATATCCAACTGAGAAGTGAGGAAACCAACCCTCATAACAAGACCCAACTTGTAAACATGCACCAACTTGACAAAGAATGACTTTTCATTCAATCCATTGTATTTATATTTGATCCATAGAAATACATATTTTTCCAACACAATATTTTCTTTATATAGCCATTCAAAAGGTGTATGACATTGAAACAACTTGTCTTTCAATGCACCTCTTCATTTCAATAATAATAATGTTATTTTAATAATAACTTTCTTCCTTAATTTTTATTCATAATCTTTCATATCATGTTTAATCTTCCATTGATTAAGTAATTAATTATCTATTCTACCTTTTCATTTTCATGTTTCACAATACCATGGGCAAATACCGTGGTTTTTTAAACCAAGGACAAATACCATTTAACTTTTAGACTTTTTACGTAAATTCTTTTTTTTCTTTTTTCTTTTTATCTTTTAATACTCTTTTTCATGTAACTTTCTTTTTTATTTTCAATTTACTTTTTACATAAAGTTATAGTTTTCATTATTTTACTTTCATATTTATTTTTACATAAAAATTAGTTTCCATTTAACTTTTTCTTCTTTTGTATTTATACTCCATATATTAATATTAATATTCTCCATTAATATTTAATCTCCATATATTAATATTAATATTCTCCATTAATATTTAATCCCCATATATTAATATTAATATTCTCCATTAATATTAACATTTATATTAATATTTAATCCATTTAAATTTATATTAATATTCTCCATTAATGTTTAATTTAATTTATCATATTGTAGCTTTCACGTCTGCTCTTCTTTTTTATATCAAGCCATCATCCATTTGATCACATTTATGGATCAAATCCTTATTTTGATCCTCAACCAATTCTTGTAAATTCCTTTTTGATCCTTCTCTATAGATCCTTCCGCTGCGAATTAGCTTCCTCTACAATTCCTTCAATTCCATCCTCTAGTTGCTTCGACCTCCATTATAAACTATATCTAGCCTTTATCATCGATTCCTTTATTCAAGTCCTCAAATTCCTTTCACTGGGTCCCTATCTTCATATGGTTGTGAACTGTAACCAAGTGCTTCTCCAGAAGCGCTTACTGTTCAAACTATGCTAACTTCATCCATACGCTCGTTAGGTTCCATATGATCAATGACTATGCCCTTAGCTTGTGGCCTTAGCCCTAATCACTCGTACTTCCCACATAAACAAACTCGTAAGTCAGGGCTACACAACTAAGCGCTAGCAATGTCTAGCCTGACTTAATCGACGTTGCAGAATTAATCGTTCATTGGATGTGTTATCCCCGATATCTAGGGATAACTAGGAGATCATGTCTCAA
>SNQJ01S0105253.1:5163-17812 GCA_010110895.2 Picea sitchensis
CATGAACCTTTAGAAATTTTCAATCCTTTCCACAGTGCATAAGCTTTTGCTTGGTTGTTGGAAAAAACACCAAGTCCACATGCAAAAGAAGTTATTAATATAAATAATAAATATTGTCAATGTTTTATATTGATATTTATTAATATGGTAATATTGATATTAATATTGCCACCTAAAATATTTTTTTTTTATTTTTTTTTTAAATAAATATTTTTTGTCGCAATTTCGACGACAATAATATAACTGCGACGAATTCCCTATATAAACAAAAAAATATTGTCATCGCAAGTGCGATGACAAAAAAATTGTTTCAATGCATTTGCTATATAAACAAAAGAATGTTATCGTTCTTGGGACGCATTCGCTATATAAACAAAAAATATTGTCGTCGCGAGTGCGACGACCATAAAAATTGTTGCGATGCATTTGCTATATATAAAAAAATTGTTGTCGTTTCTGCGACGCATTCGCTATATAAACAAAAAAAGTTTTCATCGCAAGTGAAACAACAACAAAATTGTTGCGACGCATTTTCTATATAAACAAAGAAATTTTTTTGTTCCTGGGACGCATTCTCTATGTAAACAAAAAAAAAATTCGTCGCAAGTGCGACGACAAAAAAAATTTGTTGTGCCGCATTTGCTATATAAACAAAGAAATGTTGTCGTTCTTGTGACAAATTCGCTATATAAAACAAAAATGTTGTCATCGCAAGTGCGACGAAAAAAAAATTGTTGCGACACTTTTGATATATAGACAATGAAAATTGTCGTCGCAATGGTCGTCGCAATTGAGACGAATTGTTGGTTTCATTTAGTTTGCCTATATTGTCGTATTGGCAACGATATTTTTTTTTTGTCACAATTGTGAGAAGTTCCCTAGGTTCGTCGCTCTTGCGATGTTAATTCAAGTTTGTCAAAATTTCCACGTGCCATAAAATGATGTTTCAGAGACTCAAGATTCGTCACAATATCAACGAAATAACGTCGAAATAGCTGTCACAAAATGACCCAAATTTGCTAGTGAATTAATCAACAATCTCCCCCTTTGGCATTGATGGCAACACTTTTATGCAATACTGAAGTCATCTCACTCATTCTCCCCCTTGTGACCATCGCTCCCCTGGAACCATGCCTCTATGGTATCTCTCCAAGAATATAACTCTCTATCCTTCTTCTAATAAATCTCTCCCCCTTTGACATCAATGGAAAAGGTAACTTCCTATTTGAGGCTACTCCCCCTAACTGAACTATCCTTAGGGCTACTCCCCCTGACTGAATTCTTCCTGAAATTGCTCCCCCAACCTGAACTATCCTCTTTATGGTGCTTCCTCATGTAAATCTAAGACATATATGATAAGCATTCAAAAGCATTCATTTTGGAGTAGAAATTACTCCGAGTCTCTAGCGAATATACTCAAAGGCTTCCCTTGGAAGTGGTTTTGTAAAGATATCTTCCACTTGTTCTTTTGTTCCCACATATTCAACTATGATATTCTTCTATGCAACCCGTTCCCGTAGAAAGTGATACTTGATTGGAATGTGCTTCATCTTAGAGTGCATCATCGGGTTCTTTGAGATACTAATGGCGCTTGTATTATCACAATAGATTGGAATGGGATCATCATACTCAACCTGTATATATATCAGAGTTTGTTTCATCCATAGAACCTGTGTACAACATGTTGTTGTTGCAATATACTCTGCTTCGGTTGTAGATAATGATATTGATGATTGTTTCTTACTTATCCATGATACCAAACACTCACCCAAGTAGAACAATGTTCCATTGGTGCCTCATCAGTCATAAATGCAACCTACCCAATATGCATTTGTGTAGGAAATAAGTGATAAATCATTTCCTTTTGGGTACCATAATCCAAAATCTTTTATACCCTTGAGATATTTGAATATCCTCTTTACTGCTAGAACATGTGATTCCTTTGGTGTTGCTTGAAATCTTACCACATGTCCAACTGCCTACATTACATATGGTATGGATGTTGTCACATAAAGTGCGTTTCCAATCATTGACCTATAATGTCTCTGATCTATAGACTTTGAATCATCATGTTTACTTAACTTGCAACTGGTTTGCATAGGAGTACTGACTGGTTTGCAATCTTCCATTCCAAACCTCTTTAGCATTTCTATGATATACTTGGTTTGAAAAATAAAAATCCCTTGGTTTCTTTGACATGTCTAAAGACCCAGAAAGAAGGATAGTTCTCCAAGTAATGAAATTTCAAATTCATTATGTATATCCTTTGCAAATTTTTGTCTCAACCTGTCATTATCACTTCCAAAAATAATATCATCAACATAAACTTCAATTAATAAAACACTATCTTGAGTTACCTTGATGTAGAGGTTGTTGTCTGCATTACCTTTCTCGAACCCTTGTTGTTGTAAGTATCCATCTAGTCTGTAATACCATGCTCTAGGGGACTATTTGAGACCATACAAGGCCTTCTTTAATTTGAAAACATAATCTTCATTTTTGATAACTAAAATTCTTCAAGTTCCTCAATGTATACTTCTTCTTCTAGTTATCCATTCAGAAAAGTTCATTTTGCATCCATCTGATACACTTTAATATTCTTTGAACATGCATACGCTAGTATCAATCTGATTGCTTCCATTCTGACAATTGGGGAAAATGTCTCTTGAAATTCGATACCTTCAAACTGTGTGTATCCTTTACATACCAATCTAGATTTGTTCCTGGTAACATGTCCATCTTCATTCAATTTATTTATGAAGACCCATTTTGTGTTGATCACATTCTTGTACCTTGGTCTTGGAACCAATTCCCAAGTCTCATTCTTCTCTATCTGATCCAATTCTTCATCCACGGACTTTATCCATAATTCATCATTGTTGTTTTCTTCAAAACCGTTTGGTTCAATCGAAGATAAGAGTGCTAGGTGCAGTTGTTCTGGTGAACGAATTATTCTTCTAGTCTCAACTCCTGCATCTTTATTCCCGATAATCTGATCTAATGGATGATTCTTCTGTATTCGTTTGCTAGGTGTCCTTGAAGGTAATTTTTTTTTCTTTCTCTTCTACTTCTATTTGATCTTCTTCATATTCCCCTTATGTTGCTTCTTCATTCTTTGCTTCTTCTTCGTAAACATGTTCCATTGAATCTTTTTCTTCTTCCTTTAATTTTCATCCACCCATCTCATCAACCATTACATTGATTCTTTCCACAACTTTGTTGAGACTTATATTGTAACCTTTGTATGATTTCCTTGTACTTGAGTAACCAACAAGTACACCTTTGCCTACACTAGACTCAAACTTTCTCATTCTATCATCTTCTCTTTTGATGTTGCATTTGCTTCCAAAGACTCTAAAGTTCTTCACATTTGTTGGTATTCCTTTCCATAGCTCGTAAGGAGTTTTGTCATTTTTGTTCTTGAGCATTACTTTGTTTTGAGTATGAACTGTTGTATGCACTACATGTGTCCAAAAAACATCTGTCAAATTGGAATCCATTAACATTGTTCGATCTATTTCCTATACTGTCATGTTCTTTCTTTCGACGACCCCATTTTGTTGAGGTGTTCTAGCAACGAAGAATTGTTTTTTATACCATGCTTGTTGCATAAATCCATAAATTCCTTTGAAGTAAACTTTCCTCCATTATCAGATATCAAGCATTTGATTTTTGAATCCATTTCATTTTCAACCATTTCCTTGTATACCTTGAAGTTTTCAAATGATTCTAACGTATTCCTAAGAAAACAAACTGTAGTCATTCTTGTATAATCATAAACCAATAACATAAAGTATTTCTCACATTTTAAACCCTTTATTTATTTGTTCCAACTAGATCAGTATGCATAATTTCTTGTGGTCTTATAATTGAGTATTCCTTTGATTTGAACCTGGTCTTTGTTTTCTTTCCTCGTTGACAATGCTTGCATAAAGTGTTGGTTAGTTTCGTGATCTGGGGCATTTCTTTGACTGCTTCCTTTTTGTTTACTTTGACGAGGTTATAAAATTTTATGTGACCCATTCTTCTGTGCCATAGCCAAACTTAATCTTCCTTCCCTAGATAACACTTTTCATTTCTAATTTCACTTAATACATATATGTTTCTTGAAGTTATTACAGTTGTTGCAACCAATTTTCTTGAACCTGCTTTTCTTATCTCGCATTTCTGTGAATCGAACATAAGCTTGTGACCTTGGCCACACATTTGACTTACACTTAGAAGATTATGTTTCATATCTTCCACTAGTAGAACATTTTTTCTTTGGTATCCTTGTTTCCAATTTTGATTGTGCCCTTTCCAATGATTCTAGTTGAGTCATCGTTTCCAAAGGAGACCGATCCATCTCTTTCCTTTTTCAATGTTAGAAACATGTCTTCATCACCTGTCATTTTCTTTGAAAAACCACTGTCAACATACCAACCACGTTTCTTATTCTTATCTTGTAGAGCGAGTGTGCATTCTTCATTTCTATATTGATTATGATTTCTTATCCATGTTCTCTTCTGAGGTTCCTGTCTGTGACTGTTGTTATTCTATTGTGATTCTCTAGGAGGGACTTCCATTCTACAATATTTGGCTATGTGTCCAAAGTTGTTGCACTTGTAGCATTCCACTTCAGTGCTCGATGATTCAAACATGTTGTAGCTTCTTCTATGTGTTTCACTAGGCCTTCCTAGATAACAATTTTTTGTATGACTTTCAAAGTTCTTTATGTTCCTGCTATTATCTCTCCAATTTACAACGTTATGTCCAAAATTATTGCATGCATAACATAAAGAAAAAAATATAGTTTGATATCTAGGAGTTGAAGATCTTCTGAAAGGAGTTACTCTTCTGAATATTTTTTCTTCCTTAGGCATGTTTGTTTCTCACTGTCATTGATTCTAAAATCTGAATCTTCTTGGTGGAGAAGTGTCCCTATGATCTTTGTTGGCCCTTGACCAAGTTTTGGAGATCCTTGGTCATGTTTGACCTATTTTGGGACTTCGACAGGTTGGTTGAAGGCAGAGCGCAAGTCGAAGCGGAGATCGTGGGATCTCGACCCCTTTTTAGGGTATTTTTGGGATTAGGGTTTATGTAAAAGGCATGGAGATGTCGGCCCATGGGTTTACCCATGTTTAGGCCCTCTTGTAATGTAGAAATAGAAAGCTGGGCAATGTAAGTAGGTGTGTGTGTGTGTGTGGATGTGATGCTAGGTGCTAAGTATTGTGCTAAGTGCAAGTAATTGTAAGAGGCTCTATGCTTAGTGTATGTTGAGGCTGTAGAGCTAAGTGTGGGTCATCTTTAGTGCTTTGTGCATAGATTGTGTAAGGAGGCTTTGTGTTGTGATCTAACTTGGGGAAGGAGGATCTGGAGAGGTGCATGCAGATCTCCTATCCTCTGTGGAGTAGGGTTTTGATGCTTTGTGCCTGTAAGAAGCTTGATAGAATATAATAAAGAAGAGAAGAGTTGGTGGACGTAGCCCCACACTAGGGTGAACCACGTATATCCTGTGTTATGGTTGTTTTGTACATTATGGTTATTGTCTTGTGTATATAATTTAAGATTAAGTGCAGTAATGAATGTTTAGATGAATGTGGTATGTTAGCTTAGTGCTTAGTGATGTGAAATTTGAATGAATGCTAGATATGATCTCTTCCCATGTGCTAAGTGCTTAGATGTCTTAGATCTGGTTGAATACTGTATTGTTATGTAATTAGGGTTTGGACCTATGATGTGAATAAGGGTTAAATACTGATGAATGTTAAATGATAAGTGCTTTGTTAGAATGGTGTAATCACAAATATGTGTCCCAACTAAGGTTGCAGACACTTGAATCCTGTAACCACCTATGCCTCTACCTCGGGTGAGACTTCATCTACTTCGTAGGTGTTTCTGAAAGGGTCAGTAGTTAGGGTTTTTGTTGGTGCATTGTTGAAGCGTTGAACCCTGGTTCTGCCCTATGCCAACAAATGGTTCCGTTGTCAGGACCTGAAACTGTGATTACTAGGAACTGAAGAAAAGAGAAAAGATTTGTGTGTAGATCTATTTCTTTAGTGTGCAATATTCTAATTGAATTAAGAAGCTCTATGCTAAGAATAGAAGTATGATCTGAAGAAAAGAGGTAAGATCTTGAAGATTTGTGCTCTAAGAAAGGTAAGATAAGTGAAATTTTTTGTTTCAAAAGAATGAATCTAGGTATGTTTGATAAATTTTGTCCTAGATTGAGAACTAGGGCACAGTTAGAAGAAAGATGACTTGATATGATAGAAGCAATGAAAGATATGTTATTCCTATGCATAGAAAGAATGTTTGGACTAAAAAATGGATGCAGAATCCTAGAAAGAATTTTATGCAGATTAATTACTCTGACCCTAGTGCGCAGTATAGGAAAGGTTGGGGATCATTTAAGAGAAAGAGAGGATTAACCCTTTGTTATAGTTGCAGAATACCGAGGAATCTTGCTAAGGAATGCCCTGGTAGAAGACCTAGTTGTCTTTGTTGTAAAGCTATGGACCATGAATTTTTGGATTTCCCTAGAATGATTGCTAAATTTGAAAATATGAGACAATAAAACCATGAGGGAGGCCAAGAGACTAAGAGTATGGAAGAATCCCAAAAAGAATCAGAGACTATATTATTACAGATGAAATAAGCCTTGAATGATCATAGAGACACCAATCTATCAGAGATCTTAAAAGAGAAAGAATGCATAGAAGAAAGAATAGGAGACTATGACATAGATTTTTTTCTGGATGACGAGACACTTGTGAATATTATGACAGAAAGAAATTGGGAAATTTTGGGAAATCCTGCTATGGTTCCTTCATTAGGAGGAATAGGATTATTTAGAGGAAAGTTGATAAACCTATGTGGAAGACTTACCCAGACATCTATGAGTTCTCATGGCACTTCGACAAAAGAATAATTTGAGATCATTAAGTTTGTTGATAACAGTGCTCCATTTGCTATATTTCTAGGAAAAACTTGGATTGAGAAAGATTAGCTATGAAGGAAACGAGAAGAGGAGGATCTTGAACAGAAAAAGAAAGAAATAAGAGATTTCATGGCTAGGAGAATAGTGCACTTACTGGAAGAACAACAGAATGAGTCGAAGCTACTAAGGACCAAATATATGGATGTCAAATTTGAAAGGACACAGGAAGACTGGAGACACCTGTCTGTACAAGAGACTAGAGCACCCACCCCAGAAAGAGAAGAAGTATTACCCTTGAATCCTATGAAAGACCCTCCACAGTGTAAAGTTATCATGCCAAGAGAAGATAAGAATGATAATGGAAAGAGGAAACCATTGATTTAGATCACAGGAAAGAAGGCTAGAAATCTCAGCAAGAAGAAAGCCAAGTTAGAAAAATTGCAAGAAGTTCCAGGGAAGACTTCGCAGAAGGAAGGTTTCCAGAACTTGAACTTCATCGGAATATCAGAACAACGAAGAGTGGAACTTTGTTGTGGCGAAGAAATATGACCATTGGAGGCGTCCCGACCATTAGAACGACTCTCCAGAATGGCTAGAAACTCAATTATGGCCCAAAATATCGCCATTGGATTGTTGGGACCGCTCCATAATGGATGGAATTGCATTGATTGAAGCATTCCTACCTGTTGGAAGAGTCTGTTACGAGAATATCTATTTATCTCATTGAGCGTTGCACCGAGAACACTTTTTCCAATTGTGATTATCCAAGCCCATAGAGAACTAGTTGAATTCGTGCAGTGATCATTGAGACCTCTCCATACATTCTGTTACATTGAGTATTGATTCACCTACTTGAGATATCAGATCTCGAGTGTGCATGTCGGACAAAATTAGTGTAGAAAAAAAATCCATTGAAGAGATTCTAATAGACCTCATGGCTGAGAAGGTGATGTCTATAGGCATCCAAGCCTCATCAACGAGAGGAGTGCAAGCCTCCCCATCGACTGCTCATGGATTTGGACCATCCTGAGCTACAACCAAGAAAAGAACCAAGCATCATGATGACTTGATCAATGCGAAGCTAATCCCATCCATCCTACCCGACTACATACCACCCCTGGCTGGTGTGGTGAGTCGTGACAATGTCCCGAGGGACTTCGACTACATAGTCATCACTGCGTACCTCCTGAAGGGAATACAAGCAGTCAAATCGCAGTTGGAGAGGATTCCAAGCTTGAAGATAAGTGACTATAACCTAGGAGACCACAATATCTACGACATGCTCACACCTCACAAATATTTGACCAAGACCAAGGGAAATAAGTCAAAGATAATCCCCCAGCCATGGAATATGGACACTGTGAGGTCCACTATCTTCAACGTGATGAAGATACCACATTTTGGAAGGAATCGGGAGGTTAACATGTGCATTAAAATCCTATTGTCATGCTTCCATGGCAGGTATCTATGGATAGACACATGCATCGTCGTCGATTTGGTGTTGATCCATAAGATCACCTGATTAAGCATGCAGGGACCAAACCCACAATAATTTTATCCAGGGAAGACTGTAGATAGTGCCCTAGCGCAGAAGATCAAAGACACCTACGACGATGTAGAGAATGGGATGCGAGGCTACAAGGTAGCCTCCATTCATAATGGCGCAGTGCTCCTTACTTTCCAGTTGATTGTTGGTAAGCTAGTCCAAAAGAATAGACCCACGCAGGTCACAGGGTTTTTTGTTGACCTCCCAGGAAAATGTGTGGAAGGACTACAGATGAACTGGGCTAGTTACCTGGTCAATCAATTAGAACTAGACTGTTACAAAGCTCAGGATCAGGGATATGAGTTCCATTTTAGCTGGTTCTTGATCCTCATTACATTCATTGCTTGGGAGATGCCAGAAGGTGTGACCTTCCTTGACATTGATCTTTTCGAGCCACTAGTTGGGAAGTTCACCATGCTCTGGCATTCGAGCGATATAGGGAAACAATTGCAGTCAAACAGAGTATTCCATACCTACTACTTGCAGTTGAAGAGGGATGTTTAATATTTCTCTCGTATGATGCCGAACACTCTGGACAGGTTCAGTCCCCTTATGAAGTTCTACGTAGATAGGCATTTTATTTATATCACTATGCACGCAGACAGAAGTAAAGAAGAGATTCAATCCTACTACAAGTTCACAAAGGAGGACCTAGAAGAAATCACTAAGGAATCGCCCACATAGTTCCTTATACCAGTCGACCAGGAAGAACTGTCTGAACCCAACCTCATTGGAAGTCCGGTGGTTACTCACAAAGAGTATGATGCACCCAGCAGTAGCATGAAGAAAAAGAAGGAAGATGTACAGGAAATACATAGCACATGAGAAGAGACTGCATCAGATTCACCTAGTAGAGGAGGTGGTGACGAAGTAGACAAAGAAGAGAAAAATGGAGAAGAATAAAAGTAGAATCAGGGTGAATTAACACCGCCATAGAATCCCCTTGATGACATAGATACATCCAAGAAAATAAAGGTTTCCACCATGAAACCTACATCGTGAAAGAAGTCCAAAGCTAGTAAGTTGAAGCTGCAGACCGTGCTCACGGTCGATGACTTAGAATTCATTATCACAACTGTATCAGATGCCTCGAAAGATATTTTACAGAAAAATGAATCTAAACAAGAAACCATGTATGAAAGAATTGAAGCAGAATTGAGAGGGTTACAACAAGCCCTTCACTCTAGTTGCGTAGTGTCCACTATGCCCCTGCCACCAGAAGAACTAGAGTTGGGAGATGAGTCTGCCCAACTCCGCTGAATAGTTGATGTGACCAAATCTCGTCTTCGTCATGTGCAGGATGAAAAAGAACAGGCCATAGTGGCCCTAAAGAAAGCACAAGAGGAAGTCATAGAGCAACACCGAGTTGCGTAACAAGAGAAGGACGACCTCCAAATCAATTTTGAAGAGGATAAAGCGCAGATCTAGCAGGAGAAATAAAAGTTGCTTGCGGAGCAGGTTGGAGTTAAATAACTAGTCCACAGAGCACTTCACTCTGTGATAGGATCAGAGAAAATGGAGGAAGACCCAGTGGAGAATCAAGTGGCGAAGCTTGTTGAAGCCATTCAACAACTTCAGCAGAGAATAGCATAACAAGAGCTACAAACAGTTGCAAGCACTTTGCAGGAAGTGCGAGACCAGAGAGAAGCAACTGCCCGGAGCTCAGTTGAAAGGATAAAAGAATTAGCCATGGAATTTAAAGAGATAAGCAGTCGTACTGCGCAGAATTATGAGCGACTTACCGAGGACCCTGAACTGAAGATATTGGAGTCACAGCTCCAGGAGGAAAAGAAACAAGCAACAATAGTACAAGTGCAATTGAAACTCCTATCAGTAGTTGAGAGGATGAAAAGATCCCAAGAACAAGGCATGGCTCAACAACAGGTCCATGCCATACAAAGAAAAGTCATGGAAGTGACTCAGAAGCTCCAGCCAGTCCAGGATGCATCTTGCCTACTTTTTGAGGAGATTGAAGGCCGAGGAATAGAGCTGGAACAAGTAGTCACTTCGATAGAACAGTGCTTAGAGGGACCTGTGAACAAGGTAGTTTATCAAGAGTTCGTCGAGCATGAGGCCTTGGTGAAGCAGCTCGAGCCAAGATCGAGGCGTTTGAGGCAGAGTTACCCAAAGCAGAGTGACTCAGGATGAGTCATAGGTGAGTGTTGGGGGCATGTTGGCCCTTGACCAAGTTTTAGATATCCGTGGTCATGTTTTACCTATTTTGGGACTTCGACAGGCTAGTTAAAGGCTGAGTGCAAGTCGAAGCAGATATCGTGGGATCTCGTCCCTTTTTAGGGCATTTTTGGGATTAGGGTTTATGTAAGTGGCATGGGGATGTCATCCCATGGGTTTACCCATGTTTAGGCCCTCTTTTAATGTATAAATAGAAAGTTAGGTGATGTAAGTAGGTGTGTGTGTGTGTGTGTGGATGTGATGTTAAGTGCTAAGTATTGTGTTAAGTGCAAGTAATTGTAAGAGGCTATGTTCTTAGTGTATGTTGAGGTTGTAGAGCTAAGTGTGGGTCATCTATAGTGCTTTGTGCACAGATTGTGTAAGGAGGCTTTGTGATGTGATCTAACTCAGGGAAGGAGGATCTGGTGAGGTCCGCACAGATATCCTATCCTCTACGGAGTAGGGTTTTGATGCCCTGTGCCTGTAAGAAGCTTGAAAGAAGCTATTAAAGAAGAGAAGAGTTGGTGGACGCAGCCCCATACTGGGGTGAACCACGTATATCCTATATTATGGTTGATTTATACATTCTGGTTATTGTCTTGTGTATATAATTTAAGCTTAAGTGCATTAATGAATGTTTAGATGAATGTGGCATGTTATATTAGTGCTTATTTATGTGAATGAATTCTAGATCTGATCTCTTTCCATGTGCTAAGTGCTTAGATGTGTTAGATCCGGTTGAATACTGCATTGTTCTGTAATTAGGGTTTGGACCTACGATGTGAATAAGGGTTAAATACTGATGAATGTTAATTGTTAAGTGCTTTGTTAGAATGGTGTAATCATAAATATGTGTCCCAGCTAAGGTTTCAGACACTTGAGTCCTATAACCACCCTTTCCTCTACCTCAGGTGAGACTTCATCTGCTTCTCAGGTATTGTCAAAAGGGTCGGTAGTTAGGTTTTTTGTTGGTGCATTGTTGAAGCGTTGAACCCTGGGTATGCCCCTGTTCCAACAATATTCCTTGTAACACTTCCTATCCCCTATGACTGTTTCTGCATAGCTTTTTGGATATGTTTTTTGCTCTGTCATTTTGGAGCTTGATCCATTTTCTGTCTGATTGTATCCAAGTCCAGACTTGTCATTATTAGGCCTTTGACTGTTGATAATGTCATCCAAAACTTTTGAGTTGTTCTACATATTTTTCTTTTGAAGATATGTTCTCAATGTGACAATCTTTGCTTCCAAATTTCCAATGATCATGTCTCTTTCTTCTAATTGTTCTTTGATTTTTTCTTCAATTATTTTATCTTATTCTATTTGAACCTTCAATTCCATGATCATTTGCTCTAGGTCTTGAGTGTCTTCTTTCTTGTCTAGTTTTGCTTGGAGATTCTTATTTTTCTTCTTTTCTCTTTTTATAACTTCTATAGCACTCAACAGTTATTCTCGGTAGTCAAATGTTGTCTCTTCATATTATTCTTCGATGTCTTATTTATCGGAATATTCTATTTCCATGAATAGAACTATTTCTATCTCACTTTCACTGATTTCATCTTCATTTGATGAGGATTTGTCTTCTTTGGTGCAGAAACATTTCTTGAAGAGTTTATTTTTTGTTCTATTGTCTTTATATGTTTGTTTGTTATTTGAATCATCTTCATCATTTCTTTTCTTTTTCTTATGAGGAAATCGGTTAGCAAAATGACCAATACCATCACAATTAAAACAAATCAATGGAAGCTTACCTTTGTATCTGTCGTTGGTTCCCTTTTTCAATCTTCTGACAAAGTTGATCTCTTCTTCATTGTATTCTGAGATGTCATTGTCGTTGCTATATTTTTTTTATTTTTTCTCACCCTTTTTCTTTGACCTTTTGGATGCTTTAATGTTGCTTCTTTTATACCTGGATTTTCCTGTTTAGTTCTCATTTCATATGTTGTGAAGATTCCATGTAGTTCATCCATGCTTATTGAGTCTAGATCTTCTCTTTCTTCTAGTGCTGAGATCTT
>SNQJ01S0105254.1:0-10282 GCA_010110895.2 Picea sitchensis
GTGTATGAATTCCTCAACCGGGGGTTTATGTGCGTAACGACCGATATCTATGGCTTAAAGACGCTGGAATACGTCTCTACCCTGAAAAAAAATTACCCACAATTTCTGCCAAGGAAAGTGCTCTAATACCACTTGCAAGATACCAGATATATAAAATATGCAGAACATAAATAAAATGATAGAAATGGCAGAATAATAGTAAAATATCCAGCATAATCTTCACAATACACAGAAATGATATACGAAACAGTAATAGAAATAACACTTTGATTCAGAAAGCAATGTTCACAAGCCTCTTCGAGGGGGCAACCTCCAGTCGAGCAGTGCTCTGTTACAATAATCGCCAATCTAGGGTTCTCATACCCTCGACCCTTATTTATACTAAATATGTCTATTAAGAGAAGCATCTATAGGAAGATCCTTCTAGAAGTGAAAGCTTCTATTAGGTCTTCTTACATCTGCCTTATTCTATTTTATTGAAAGGCCTTATTAATATTGACCTTTATTGCATCCGAACACATTGATCTACTTATGTGCGGGTTAGGACCTTAACACCCATCCTCGCATAAACAATTTGTGGACGAAAATACATTAATGGCTTCTCCAACTCTGAAGGAAGACCTAACAAGAAAGAAAGTCCTCCACAACTTCTCTGAAACCTCAGGGATGTGTGTCAATGAAGAGAAATCTAATGTATTATTCTTCAACACCCCCCAACCAATCCAACATCACCTAACATGTCTCCTAGGGTTCCAACCAAGAAAGATTTCATCCAATTACCTAGGAGTTCCGTAATAAAGAACTCCCAAAAGAAAAAAATATGAGAGGACATTCTAGACAAGATGGAAAAAAATAGGCAATTGGTTATTTCGTTCTCTCAATATAGCCAATAGACTCATCCTCATCAAAGTTGTCCTCCAAGAAATTCCTATCTAGCGTCTCTTAGTTATAGCAGCCAAAAACTATATTCTTAAAGCGATAAGAAATATAAAAAGAGACTTCCTACGGGTAGCTCAAAAAACAAGAAGAAATGGGCTCTAGTGGCATGGGAAACAACCTGTCTTCCAAAACTGAAAGGCAGACTGGGCTTGAGGGATCCAAAAACCCTCAGCCAAACCCTAGGGGCTAATATATGGTGGTGTTGGATGACTAATCCCCTTTCCCAATGCACCAACATATGGAAAATAAAATACACCCAAAATAAACAAACCAGGGAGATCGTTAGAATGAACAATACCCCTTCGGGTTCATGCCTCTAGAACCTAAGTTGGAAAAATCGACACTTAGTTTAAGAAAATTACTTCTTGGAAATCAACAATGGAAAGGAAACTCTTTTCTGGGAGGATGCTTGGAAACAACTCCCTGGAATGGAATACCAACCTTCTCATCTTAGACTTCAAGATGGAATGACAACCCAAAATAAGATCAGGGTTGCTCAATACTGGACAAAAGAAACAACTCCCAGTCGATGGAGGAAATAGATCGCCTACCACGGTTGGACTAGATAAGCAGATAGAAATATCATAGAGGGTTTCCTAGAGAAACTCGACAAAAGGAAAATGCATAGCTACGAAAAATAAGACCGACTTAGATGGGGCAAAAACTCTTCTAGAACCTTCACAATGAAAGAAGTTTACGAGACAACTTCCCAACATAAGAAGAATCCTCAAGCCCAAATCTGGCTCAAGATTTGGAAACAAAGTCTCTGACCAAAAGTCTCAACCTTCCTTTGGATGATAGCCCTAAACAAAGCTCTCACTCAAGGGACAATATTTGCAAATGGGGGTTCTCTAGCCCCTCTCGATGTCCTCTTTTTCAGATGCACGAGGAAACTGTTGAGTACCTCTTAAATACCTACTCCTATATAGAAAATATTTGGACCCTCCAGACACTCCTTTTTAGGCTCTTAGACCGCAACATGAAATCCATAAGGGCCACCATAGAACAATGACCATCAACAATAACGCAGAACCCTATCGTCAACAGAGTGTGGAACCTCTTACCTAGTTTTCTTACCTGGGAGGTCTGGAAGGAGAACAACTGAAGGGTCTTCAAGATCCAAACCATGCCCCTCGAAGATCTCTGGAACAAGGTCCACACTTCTAACCAGGAAAATATTTTAGCCCATCCCTGGGCAGAAAAAGACTAGCATGGTAGCTCGTTTGAGCTATAAAAAATACAAGGCCTCAACCTCAACGCCAGCCTAGCCTCCCTAAGAAAGAAACCAACAATGGCCCCTCAAACCTCAGATTCTCAGTGGAACTCCCCCCACCATAAAGGTTTGTCAAGATGAACTTCGACGGGGCCTCAAAAGGAAACCCGAGATAGGCAGGGTATGGAGGAGTCTTTTGAACCAACAAAGGCACCATATTGAGAACATATGGGGGTCATATAGAGATAAATATCAACAAAATAAAGGAACTCTAGGTGATAGAAGAAGGGCTCCGCCTAGTCGAGGCACAAGGGTATGGCAAGCTAAACATAAAAGGTGACTCCCATATCGTGATCAACATGTTCAAAATATTGCAACAAGGCTCCCCAACTTTGAAAACCTCAAAACGTTGGTGTCTAGAGGCTAGCTTGGAATCCATTCAACACATGTTGGCCTCCATGCCAATAATTGTCCCCAGACACGTGAAGCGCTCGACAAATAAACTCGTAGACTGGTTATCTAATGAAAGCCTCACGATCAAGGAGGACTCGTGGGACAAGCCCTGAAAACTCTCAGAGGAGGAGGGTTTCGCTCAATCCTATGCCATAATAGAAAGACATGACCTTTACTCCCAGGATCAAGAACTAAAGGAACACACAAAATAACCCCAAACCCCCCAGAAAGCCAGAAGAAGAAGCTACAACAAGATCGAACCTGAGGTAAAGAGGGTCTGAGAGAAAAATAATTGGGCAAAATCCCAACTATGGATGGGGAGGAATTGAATTTTCAAACGGTCAAATGCCTAGAGGAATAATGTGACATGTCGAATATCCACATCAACACCTGCCACCTAAGAGACCCCCAGACTCAACAAATAGGTCAGTCGACAGGAAAAGATGGAGAGGGTACCACGGGGCTTCTCCCAACTAGATAAATGCACCCCCTCTCGGAAGAATAGCCAAGGAGAAATAAAGATGGAGGGGGGATTCTCGAGACCAGTGGGGGAATAGTAAATGACCCTGCACATTGGTCCTCCACTCCCGTGTGCGAACAACTCAACACCCATCAATCCCTTTGGCAATCAGACAATGTCCAAATGCCATCTACTCATAAGGACCACAATTGATAAGACTGCGCTTTGAGAATCCCATGACAACATTTATCGCAGGTGAACTCTCTTGAGAGGCTAGGGGGATAGATCCATCAAGACAACCTCGAGATCCTCCACCAGCTCACTCAAAAGGACAAGCAATAGAACCAAGGGAAACATTTCAATGACACCTGAACACCAGATAGTAAAGGAAGGCGAGACGCCCACACTGACAACCATAAATAACAATTAATATAGTTAAATAAGGTTCCCAATCCCGAGGATGAGAAAATCAACGAACATCGATTCTCCCACGCGACTAAATATTCAGGAGGAAGCCCGAGGCAAGGCTAGCAAGGAGGAGGGAAATCATAAATAAATGCGAGTAATAGGGTGTCCGAAGGACACCTAGACTCACTCCTGCCCCTATGATTATCACCTAGATGATGAGCCCCCTTCCTTAGTGTAGGAATGCGACACTTAGTGAGATTTTCATGCTGAATTTTGTAGCTCGAGAGCCTGGCTCAGACCTTTCGGTCCCCCTCCGCCGATAGCGAGGGAACTCTTGGAACACCTCTTTCAATTTGGTACCACCTTCCAATTTGAGCCCTCATCAGAGACACTATGGCCCCCAGGCATCGTTATCCTCCCGGTGACAGATGCGACTCGAGTCTCCCAGGAGCTTCCTCTTCGAGGCGCTAGGAGGAGGGGGTTACAAAATCTTGAGTCCAATAGGAGGCTTTTAACAAACACCCCTCAACGATTCTAGAGAGCTCTGGAGGAAGTGGAAGACACAGTTAGTGAGGAACGAGAGATGACTACAGATACATAAATAGATGAGACCACTGCACTGGGTTCCAGATGTTGGCCACACCAGGGGCAGGGACACTCATTATTGGTGGACAATTGAACTCTATTGAAACCTCAAGATGCTTATGTTACAAATGCTTCAAACCAGAGAAGACACACAAAACACGGTCCAACTTCAGCTCGACGACCTCCACTTGATGGTTAAAGAGATCCTTGCCATCCTCCCTCAAACAACTCGTCATCATCCTTCAGGGCATCATGAATCTCAATCGACTCACCCTCAGACCTGAGGTGAGGGGCCTTCGGCCCCATGAAGTTTGTTCCCTAGTAATCATTTTTTTGAAATGATAGTTTTCAGTAGCTATAGGCATGGTACTTTCATCAAAACTCTGGTTTTAGAGTTTTTCTAGACTCTCCATAAACATTATATTTGGTCGAATGGTATCTACCTTTGTTGTTGGTCTGGTTTCCTAAGTGGCAGACCAACAACAAGAGTTTTTGGATTGTATGATATTTTAAAAATATAATAGAATTTTTCTTGTGAATTTTACAATTTTCTTTTTGTCTAGGACAACTTCTTGAAACTAATCGTGGGATGTGTAGAGGGAAATTTGTCCAATGACAACTTGTAGAAAAGTGTGGAGGAAATAATTATCTCTACCATTTGCATTGAGAAGAATTCATTTGTATCCATATCTTTCATTCATGATCTCAACTACCAAGATCAACCCATTAAAGATAAAGCTCAAGAGCAAAGAATGAATAAGACAATGAAAGGTGAGTGACCATGACACATGCTTATGACACATTTCACCAAAAAAAATATTAAAATCCTTAATACCACTCATCTAAACATTTTTATTTATGCTAAACATAGCTTGCAATTAATGATAATCACTTCCCAATAATGTTACAAGGTTAGTTATGATTAAATGAAAATATTTTACATTTAAAAATAAATATAATATTAATATATAAATATTGAATAGTTATTATTTTTATAAGTATAATTATAATTGATATCAATTAGTATTAAAAAATTAAATTTTTATATTTAATAATTATTTAAAATCTAATATATTAATTATATAAAAAATATTATAATAATAATTATTTAGTATATTCATTATGATTATGATTTGTATTATTTAGTATACACTAATATTGTCATATAATTTTTTACTTATTAGTCTAAATATTTTTAATAAACTAAAATTATAGTCAAATAATAAATATTATAAACAAATAATAATATTTTTTATAATAAATATTATAAACCATCAATGATATTTTTTTAATAAATATTATAAGAAAATAATAATATTTTTTATAATAAATATTATAAACCATCAATGATATTTTTTTAATTGATTTATTGTTAAAATGTCCAAGAGACAATTTGCCAATTAGGTTCCCACTTATACAAGTAAAACTCTATACTCTCAGATGTTACTTTGTTTCTCAAATGTCTTATCCACTCATAAATATATTTTTATACACTCAAACTTCAAGGATCGTTAATCCCAAATCATATATTTAGAGTTTTATACTTTCAAATGCCATGCCATTGATTCTATTACCAACTCATATATCAAAGTAGAGAAATGCCATGCCATTGATTCTATTACCAACTCATATATCAAAGTAGAGATTTGTTGCCTTATAAATTACTATTCGATTATATTTAGATAATTTTTTCCCATTTTTATTGTAAGAAGAATGCTTTGGTATTTTTAGAGAAGGATTACTAGACATCTTATTATTAGACTCATCTAACATGAAATTGAGCTATATTATGACAAATTTTGTTTCTAGGTTAACATGGGATTAAGCTATATTGTGACAATGTTAAGAACTTGAATAGATCTAAACATATAATCACCACAAATATTGAATACACAATAGATCCATAGAGTAATATAGACGAAATCACACTTAATTATTACCAAACCCTTAAGGTAGGGCAACACCATACAATAGATCTTATTATGGAAGGGATCCTCTCATGTTCACTTGCCTTTTCGAGGGGGCTTCCTCCTAATGAGCTTCAACTCCAAACAAAATATTTCTCTTCATATCCCATTACATTGCTTGAACCTCTTTATATAGTGCTAGCATCACCTAAGAACATTCTAGAGGAGGAATCTTCTAGAAGTAAAACCTTTTAAGAAGTCCTTTTACATTTATTATATCTAACTACCATAGTGGCTTTATTTAATAATATAGTGGACCTAGTCCACTTTACATTGAATGGCCTCCACTATTATCACTATGGGCCCTTTGGCCCCCCACTACCTCTCTAGTTACCTTACATTTCATCCCCCTTATGAAAGCATTGTCCTCAATACTTCATGTACAACCATATACCAGGGTCCCATGGATAAGTGTGGACCATAGTGTTGAAGTAGACTAGAGAACCAGGGTCCCATTGAGAAATGGAAGCCACCATGCTAAAGTAGTCCAACCGCCATTGTAAACTAGGGTCCCATGTCCAATTGCTCATGTGAACTCCACACGGAAGATATCGGCACCCAATAACCAATTGAAAATGATGCTCCCAATACTGACACATATCATGTGGATCCAAATAAGAATATTCAGCCACATAGTGGGAAAGGGTCAACACTGAATCTGGAAGGAACAATACCATTGTAGAATATGTAGGTTGGACGTTGATAATCATAATTAGCTCTTGATGTCGGACATTGATGTTCTCTACAGAAGGTGGAGTAGAGTCATCAAATAAAATATGGAAGTGGTTGTCGTCCCAGAAATGACAACTATCCATATAACAAACATCGCAATCAGCATCGAGATCATACCAAGAATATATTTCTTGATTATACTCATCCTTGATGTCCTCCATAAGAAATCTCTCCTGCATGTTATCCAATGAGTCTTGAATACTACGAAAACTATCATTGAGGCTAGCTCCAAAGACATCCAATTTGTCATTAAATGTGTCATACAATTGAGATTTGAATGTTTCAAGAATTTCTTTGAGGTTTTGAGAGGAAATAGCCACCTGATCACCCTACGAACTCTTCGGTCCTGCAGCTGTCACAAAAAAACCCAAAAAATAGAACAATAAATTACTGCAGAAAATCGCGGCGTTTTCCGGAAAAACCCTGAAAAACTGTTGAATTTAAAATGCTCATAACTTCACTTCCCAGACTCCGTTTCGGTTGATTTTTTTTTGAATTTGGCTGAAATTGTGAGAGGAACTCAGATCTGTAATTTTTTTGGGCAAATTCAGCCTCCATCTGCTACATAAATAAATAAAAAATCGCGTCGCCGTCCGCGAAAAAAACCTTGAAAAATTGCAGATTTTAAAACTTCAATATATTGACTTCCTGGATTCCATTTCAAACGATTTGGTTTTTCAACTTGGGTTTTTCTTTTAGAGGAACTCATATCTACAACCTGTTTCTGCAAATTTTGCACAGAAATATGCCAAAAATTTCTGGAATGTCGCGACCCTCTTTTTTCTTCTCCGAAAAAAATCTGCAAAAATAAAAAATATTTTCCCACAATGTCTTCCAAGGAAAGTGCTCTGATACCAATTGTTAAGAACCTGAATAGATCTAAACATATAATCACCACACATATTGAATACACAATAGATCCATAGAGCAATATAGAAGAAACCACACTTAATTATTACCAAACCCTTAAGGTAGGGAAACACCACACAATGGATCTTATTATGGAAGGGATCCTCTCATGTTCACTTGCCTCTTCGAGGGGGCTTCCTCCTAATGAACTTCATCTCCAAACAAAATATTTCTCTTCATATCCTATTACATTGCTTGAACCCCTTTATATAGTGCTACCATCACCTAAGAACATTCTAGAGGAGAAATCTTTTAGAAGTAGAAGCTTCTAAGAAGTCCTCTTACATTTATTATATCTAACTACCATAGTGGAATTTATTTAATAATATAGTGGACCTAGTCCACCTTACATTGAATGGCCTCCACTATTATTACTATGGGCCCTCTACCCCCCCATTACCTCTCTAGCTAACTTACAGACAAGGAGTTGTTACTATGTGGCTCTTGTTATTTTAAACCTTGATGAAGGTAGTAAATATATTACTAAATTTGAAAATCCTTATCATTTCACATAAATATTTACCTTATTCTCTCAAACTTAAGATCCAATTGTTTTGTCTTCAAACTCCCCCTTAACCTTATCTCTCTCAAGATTGATTTTGACTCTCATTAAAGAATATCAACACCCAATACTCTTTTAAGCAAACAAAGAAAAGTAAACCAAGCAAATTATGTGTCTTTATATCAACCAATATAGACCCATCTTAACTCCGGTTCTACGAAGCGCTAAGAGGGATCAAATCTCTCCAGGTGCAAACCCTTCCTCCTTAACCCGTTTTAGAGTGCAAAATGTTAGATCCCACATATACAATTTTCATTTACTTAATTATTATTATTATTATTATTATTATTATTAAGATTAAGAGTGACACATGTCATATCCACGTTGAATTTAAGCACTGAATCACACATCCACTAATACTAGAGTGTAGAATGAACCTCTCGAAGCAATGACAGAAAAACATAGGTTAAGATGTCCCAATATAGTTATTTCTATGTACTCTATATCCATAACGATTTTAATACTCTCATTTCCAAGATAAATTAAAAATAATTTTCTAAAAAATATTTAATATAATTCCGTTTATTTATATAATAAACCAAGTATTGATATTAAAAAAAAGATTAAATGTTTTTAATTTTTTATTATTTAAATTTTATTTTTATGTTAAATAATTTTATTTAAAACCACATAAAATCAACATGATTATACATTCCATGATATATTTTTTTTTATGCTTTTTTTTCTTTTCTTTATTGTTATACCAAAAACCCTCTTTACAACAAAGAATGTTCTCACATCTACAATGCTTTGTAGAGTTTCAAGTGCATTACAATGTTCAATGTATCATTCAACTCTTCAATATCAACTTTCTACATGTTTTATTTTATTAATTTGAGATTTTACAAAATGGAGAATTTGATCAAATATTTTACAAATGAAATATTAATGAAAGAACTTTGTAAGGAATCACTATTAGTTAGAAAATAATAAAGTACTATAAGAATAATTGACATACAAATCACTTAAAAGCTATTGTCTTTATTGACTTGACTCAAAAATGAATAATATATATATATATATATATATGACAAGCCACATTCCACTTGGTGGGTTATTTCATTTACACATTATTCATAAACCAATTTCTTGTTTTTTTATGGGCAACGTCATCCAACAGAGAAGATAGTGTTACCGTGATCTTTTCGTACTAAACTTGGTCGTGTTTCATACGATCACTGGACATTTCATTTATCTTTTCCTATCCTGTGCAGGAAATCGGGGCTTTCCGCATTATCTCGGAAGTTATGGAGAAACACAATCGTCCCAAGCTGATAGCAAATGTGAACGCGGGTCACCACATGCGGCGCAATGTTTTATCTGTAATTTCTGTAAAATGAAATTATTCCAAGTCAATCAAGGTCAGTCGTAATGGGCCCTTCGAAACCAGCACGGTAAATGCGGTCTTATTCTATCGGTTGACAGTAATTTTTATTGAAATAAATCGATCACGATGCCTTAAATTCTGCATAAAGTTGTGATTTTATTCTTAACAAAGCTGAGAAGTTATTGATGGCTGGACTTATAGATCAATCAGAAGACCTTTTATATTGCTTCTGTAATTGAAACTAGTTAGGTGTCATTGTTGACGAAATGGCAATTTCTTCCTGATTTCTCCGCCACCTCGGCATCCAGCTCGAGCAGCTTTGACTATCACTTTAATGAAGCGTTTGGGAAAGTCTTTTCAGTTGATTAGGTCATATATCGACTACTAGCATCGACTATAGAGGAGAATATTTGAATCGGGAGGCTCTGCGGTCACTCGAGGGCCTTAGATGAAACCTAGGGTCTCCACAGTAATTAGGGTTTAGGGGCCGTAGGCCTCAAGGGCGTTGATTGATGTTTTTCTCTTTTCTCCAAGCTCCATGGAGGACGACCTGTAACCTAAGTTTTTCACAGTAACTAGGGTTTAGAAACTATAGGCCTCAGGGGTGTTGATCGTTGTTTCTCTCTCCTCCAAGCTCCATGGAGGATGACCTGGTGAATTACTCGGATGATCCTTTGGGCGACCAGCAAATTTGGGCTGACTCCGAGGACATCCAAGCCACCCTGGA